>JAODAL010058004.1:0-22346 GCA_025379985.1 Phyllomedusa bahiana | reverse complement strand
TCTTGTTTAACATCTTTATTATAATCAGTTTCTAAGTCCTTACTAGATAGTATTGTCGTTTTTTTACATTGTCCAAACATACAGTATTGCAGTGATCTGGGGAGCTAACACTCTGAGGTATGTCTTAATAATCGCCCCCAAGCTATATATTGTCATTAGTCTAGTCTTGGCAAATGACATAACTATTTTCTATGTCTGTCGGCATCCACTGGGATCCATGTAGTAATGATGAGACAGTAGACCTGTGATCTCCGCAGATAAGACAAGCCTGAGGCATGGTAAGCATGTAAGTATTACTGCTGATGAGGCACAGTGACTATAGAGCTACAGTAATGAACGCTTTCATTCTTGAGGTATTGAGCTATGTCTAAGTTTCTATGTGTATTGAGAAGAAGCAGAATTTCTGTTTGATTTTTTTTCTGCCTACTATTCCTTATTTAAATAATTTGTATCTCTAACATATGTCCTTTACAGTTTTTTTTTTTTTTTATATATATTGGGCTGAATCTAACCCCACATATGGCCTGGCACCTGAGGATTGTGACCACTAGTAATTTTAACATTGGTGGTATGGCAATAGTTTTTGAGATATATATTATAGGACTTTATGGATGGAGCTGTTATTTGGTGACTGTTGATCTTATTTTGGTACTGTATGGTAGTATCAGCGGCACTAATTACTGATATTGAATATACAGTGCATACATTTTTGAATGGATAGTAAAAATAACACTAAGGGCGACATGTATGAAAGGGTTTTTGACCCTTTTCCTTTTTCTAACTGAGCCGGCTACAATATATAATGCATCTAACGTATGTGTTAGGTGCATTGTTCGTAAGACTCGACACTTTCAAATGCGCCTAACATGAAGGGGTATTCTAGGGGCCTTCTGGGGGCACACCACATAAGATTAGACACATATATGAATGTGGTTCGTCAAAACTATGCACATTACTGCTCCAACAGGCAGACCTATTTCAATGTGGTCTGCCTGAGCCTGAGGAATCGAAGTGAAGCTAGATTTGCTGTAAGGAGCAAAAATTCTAATATTTCTCAACTTACACCAGTACAATAATAAAAAGTAATTTATTATAATTATCAAACTGTATAAAATTTAATTATTTAAATTTCATGAAAAATGTGATCATATAAAATTAATATAAAAATATATAATATCCACAAAATATAGAAATATCTCCTATAACATGTATTTAAAATTAATAGAATCTTAAACTAATTTTACATTAAATGTCGCCCTAAATAGCACTTGTTACTACAAGTAACTGCATAGAGGTATTATTGGCTAATATATGAAACTTTTATTTGGGCACTATGTAGTATGGAGCTTATAATTTAGCACTGTATGGTACGGTTACTTGTTTAGTCAATTAACTTTCCCGGTAACACACTTTTTTGACCAGAGAGAAAAACTAAAGGACTTCTATTTACTGAAGCTTTTTAAAGGCTAGACTAACTTAATTCACAAAAACTTTTTTTTATGTTTGTCATTTTGCAATAACTTTATCCAGCATGATAGACATGGTTGTAAAACCTTACAGTGGACCTCTACACTACATATAACAGTTATATTTGTCTGGAGAATGGCAGACCAGATTACAGGGTTCTAGTTGGGAAATTCCCAAGTAAGAAAATGGTATCATCAGTAATTGAGATGTTTAACTAGAACTTTTGAAGCTACAATAACCCACTGTTCCCTTTGACAATAATATCAAATTGTGGTTGGTAGGTGTCACAAATGATCTCTGTGCCAAGCAAAAACCTCTAACGTACAAAGTACAGACACCTAATAACTACTGTCTTTGTGCTGTATTTTGAATTCTTTATCTATTCATAAAAACCTAAAAAATGTTTGTCCCAATACATACCCAACAACTAAAGCTTATAAAGCAAATCTATGTACTTATGCCATACATAAACACAATTACAACATATTTAGTTTCATGAAAGTATTATCTGTCTTATAAAGTAATAGCATACTGCTAGGATATGCAAATACTTTATGATTGTTAGGTTTTGAACTTTGGGACCCCAACTGGTCCCTACTAAGAGAGCTGCAGTACTATTTCAGGGCTTTATCGCCTTAAAGGGGATCTGCCGAGAGATAGATTCTTACCTCTCCTTATCAGCCCAGGCAGAATGTCAACAAATCACGCTGAGTCATGAAGCTGCAGGGGAGGAGGAGGGGGGAGTGAGGAGTGGAGTGATGAGTGAGGAATCCAAGGGAGCATCTCAAAACTTAAGTGAAATAATAAACAGTACAACAGTGGATTAGCATGTCAGTAAGACAGCCTCAGACGGCACTGTCAGGAGCCTTATCTGCTAAGATGCTAATATAATGTAAACAAATCACGGAGCTGAAAGAGAGAGAGAGACACACACAGTGAAGAGCACAGAGCCGCATAAGGGATCTTGTGACATGTACACTGAAATAAAAAAACTATAACTTGTGGATTCTATATACAAAAGAGAACACCTATTCTACACAGCAGCTTGAAAGTTTCTTCATGTTCTCTGTCATCAGATAAAGCAGGTATCTAATGACACTACAACTAGTTTTTTCTGTATACAAAAGAAAACATATTGCTACCCGGTGCCTTAAAAAACTTCTGCAGCTCAGTCTCATCAGATAAGAAGCTCTCTCTGCGCAAGCCCGTCCAGCTCTTGTCAGGCCTTATCCTAATAGACTCTTTGAAGTAACCAAGGGCATGTAAGGAAGGCTGTAGCTCTCTCAGGACTGCAATTTTTGTAATCACATATATTTAGAAAAGTGATTAAAAACCCATTTTGGAGGATCCTACGTCAACATTACATCATGGCAAAACCCCTTTAAAGGGGTTGTTACGCTATTAAAAAACTGTAAAAAGTTAAAAAATATAAGAATATTAAAAAATATTAAAAGTTCAGCACTACGCCTCCCTATTTTACAAATAAGAAAATTAAGCATAATTGGTATCGCTATGTCTGGAAAGTTTGTATTAATATATAAATTTATTAATCCTGCAGAGTGAACACCATAAAGAAAAATACCCAATACCATTTTGCCTCCCCAAAAATTTTGAACAAAATGTAATTAAAAAGTAATTTGTATCTAAAAATGATAAAACAGATGAAAACTATACCCTAGTCTAAGAAAATAAAACAGATCCATTAATATAAAAAATGTAAAAAAAATATTGGTCTCCAAGAATGATGAAAATTTCATCATAATTGTACTGACTCACAGCATAGAGAAAACATGTCATTTGTACTACACAGTACATTACAAGAAAAAAATATGGTGCAATTAAGTTTTTTCCCATTCCATTCTAGCTAGGGAATGCGCTGCTGCAGGCACTGTGCATCAGATCAGGGTTAGACATTTGAATTTTCATGAATAGGAGGGCACCGTTTGCCCTACTTGCCTAAGACACCAAAATTCCTTGCCCTGGCCCTGGATGATATCATACATGGAAGGATGGCTATGATGCCCAACTACCCTACTAGATCAGTGGCTAAGAGCAGAGAAAAATATAATAGCAGCGTGGGCATCTGAGGGATATAAACAAAGAAATAAGGACACATGGGCATAAAAGAGGAACTAAAATAGAGAGCTGCCCTGTAGGAGCATCACCCTTCTGACAGACTCAAGTCCTTGAATTACATGGTCATTCTTCTAAATTGCTGCCATAAATGATAACATTTTATTTACAGTGTCTGGCTTCTGTCTAGCAAAATCAATGATTTGTTGAGTTTACTGGGAGCAGGACCCAGGGTCATCAGTGGCAACACTTTCATTTTGAAAGGGTTAGTCTATGATGAGACATCCCTTTGAACATCTATTTGTCATAGTAGCTACCATACTGTATATAACTACCTGCTCTTTTGATTGTATCACATACTGAATAAGCCTCTAGGACTGTTATAAGTGTCTATTAGGCGGTGGTTTAGGTGTTGCCTTATAGATGTCTGACTTTTTCCCTGTACTACTGAGGGGTAGTTTTCAGTAGCTGGAGTTAACGATCACTGGTGTAATCAATAGTCATACACTCATGTAGAGTGTAAATGAGGCTCAATGCAGAGCCGTCTTAACAGCACCTGGCAGAGTTGTGTACCGGTCCCTGCCCCCCAAAAAAACCACAACTATTCACAAAAAGAAATATATACATTATTGCTAACAAACTTATGACCTACAATACCGCCTTATACCAGCTCAGTTCACCATTACATGACAGAGACTACAGCACTGATCCAATATAGAAGCAAAATAACCCCTGACATCCAGGGACTCACAGGAGACGTCCTATCTGATCAGTCGTTCTATGAATCGTTTTTTTCTCTTTTCCTCTCCTTTCGTCCAGACCGCCAGGATGACGTCTCCCGGCCACAACTCTTCCCTGTAGAATGTAATGCACAAGCATCTTAGAATCCCCACTTTATCAGCACTTTGCTACCGATTCCTACTTCTGTTATAGGCACCCCCCATTAAGTAAGTAGGTAGTAATGTTGCCCACCATTAAGAAGGTACATATACAGGCTCACTGTAGGTAGATATGCTACCTCCTGTAGGTAGGTTTATAGCTCCCTGTAGATTGTAGGCCTCCCTGTAAATAATATCCCCCATAGATTGTAGGCGCCCCTGCAAATAATATCCCCCCTATAGATTGTAATCCCCCCTTTAAGTAATATCCCCCCCCCATAGATTGTGGGCCCCCCTTGATACAAAAAAAAAATAATAATAATAATTAAAAAAAATAAGAAAAAAACGCTTACTTATCTTCCCACGCTCCCTGCTGGGGACTGCGCTCCGGGAGCTGATTTCCGACGTGAGTGGCATGACGTCATCACACCGTTACACTGGGACGTGGTTCCCGGGATTTCCGAGGCCGGAAGCCTACAGGCTGTCGGCCTAGGAAATAAAGCGGTACATGAGGCGATGATATTGCCTCCTGTGCTGCTTAAAGAAGCGGCGGGTCCGACAGCCTCCTGAAAGACCGATGCGCTGCTCCACAGGGCAGGGTAGGCGGCTGCCCGGAAGGGCCCCCTGAGCTTGTGGGGCCCCCGGGCAACCGCCTACTCTGTCCAATGGAAGAGACGGCCATGGCTCAATGGATTTCTATATATAAACAACTTCTAACATATCCTAACATGAACTGATGGAGAACAGCCAGTTAGAAATATGGTATCAGCACTGTATCTGCAATATTTTAGCAAAGGGTTGCATTATTGTTTGGCTTTACTTATAACAAAAGAATATGTTTCCTACATTTTAGCTATGAAATAAAAGATACAAATAAAGAACAAGGAACATGCAGGAATGCGCCATTGAATTCTCACATTTCTAACAGAAGAAGAAAAAACCGCGTCCTTAAAAGATCTTGCGGTGCAGTGTAAAGTTTAGTTGCAGAAATCTTTATACTTCTGGATCTGATGATTCGCTTTTAGAATCTATCTGATCAAAGTCAAATTAATGTAAATTTCTGAGTCATGGGTCTGACATTTAATACATATATTTAGAGTGAACCTTTGAGCTTCCAGCCTGTTTAAAGGAACATCACAGGTAATACTAATATATGGTGTTACAACTAGAGCAGGGCCTAAGGGGGCAGAGCATTACACATGGTTTCAAAAAAGTCTATGTGTCATGTACTGCCCCTTTAGGCCTAGACTAGACATGACAAATAAACAGCATTGGTGCTTCTTTATTCTTTACACAGGCACAGCATTTTATCTCTATGGCTAGCTGTGGTTAGTAGTGTAAGGCCTCATTCACATCACCTTTCTCATCCCCTTTTGTGGTATCCATTGTGATATTGTGAAAAATGTATCCCAATGGATACCACAGCGAGGGGGCCATAGAGATCTATAAGGCAAACATTGTCCGAATTGGACTACATTTGCCCTATTTACCTAAAATATCCCCTTTTGTGTCCAATGTATAAAGTGTATGTGTTTAGTAAATATGTAACTCCAATTAAAACTACGTTTGCCCTATAGAACTCTATGGTTTTTGTCTCAACCTTGCCATGGTATCTGCTGCGATACATTTTTTATGTTATCACGACAGATGCCACAAACAGGAAAGAGAAATGTGATTTGAATAGGACCTAACACTAAAGGAAATGATATTGCGATGCAGTACCATGTGCAGTCTCATTCTCAGGTATGGTGCTGTACCTGTGACCAGAGGGGCCCCCTACAGTTAACAATCTGATGTCTTATAATGAGGATAGGCCACAGGAGTAAAACTAGAATTCACATAGTAGCACTTGATAGTGCTAGATAGTAACAACAACAAAATACTAATTTGCCATACCCTACACAATGATACAGTGTTCTTACACCTGAGTGGGCCCCTCTACCTTTGGGCTGTGAAGGCTGCTCCTCCTATAGTTATGTCAATGATAGGCCATCAGTGTTGAGGTCCCAACAAACAATGCTCTCCTGTTCTAATAATAATATTTTATTCTGGATTTTCTGTTCATAAAATTTCCACAGTTATAGATTGTATCCCCTTTGGTCCACAGGATCCAACAACAATCTTATGTCTATGGAGATGGAGATCATCCAACTGATTTTTGTTGTCTCCTATTGAGCAAACAGTGATTATACAGATTGGATGGCTACCACTTTCCCTTCTCTTATAAATGTGGCTCAAGTTAATAGGAGGATTGGATCACATGAATAGTTCCTTCCCATCTGCTAACCAACATCTATAGCATATAACAGGATGTCATAAAACAGCTTGTTGGAGGTATTTGGTAGCTGCTCTAAGGGTATGTTCACACACCATGTTTGCAGAGCGGGATGTAATTGCAATGAAATACACCCCGCAAATACGGTAAAATCATTGATTAGGTCCAGCACTCATTGAGTGCTGTGTAAAATCATTGTTGTCATTCAGAAGACAATGATTTTACAATCGTATTTCTTGGTGCGTAATGTACGCCTGTAAAAAGAAATGACGTGTCACTTCTTTCAGGCACTTATGTGGCAAAAAAATATAAGTGTATAGGAGGCATAAAGCTCCGCATTGAAAGTACGCGCTTCCCAAGGAAAAATCTCAACATGTAACGAAGGTGATTACGCACTATTTGTGGCCCCCCCCAATACGTCTTGTAATTTTCCCCCCAATACTTACTTGATTATCCTTTTTTATTTTTTTAGTGATTTTATTTATGAAAATGTACATGGTAGATTTAGCTTTGGTTCATCTAAAGCAGTGACCTTCAATCTGTGGTCCTCCAGCTGTTGCACAACTACAATGCTCAGCATGCATGTTGTAGCATACAGTGAGTTATAGTTTACAACATGGAGAGCCATAAATTGGAGGTCATTGATCTAAAATGGACCAAAGGTGGAGCTCACATTCAATTCCATCCTGATCTTGCGTGACTAATTTGACCAAGTCTGTAAAAGCAATACGCACATGTAGCATTAATAAGACACAAATTTATCTACATCCTTCAACAAAGAAGGAGAAAAAAACATTTGTATACAAATAAGAGTAAAAAGCAGTTCCACAAACAAACAGTTCCAGGATTGAGAACCCAAGGCACTGAAAATGAGCTGACACTTAGAAAACAGATGCAATCTCTGCATATTGAGAAAAAAGTTAGAGCAGAAGCAGATGATATTTGAATACCTCATCCTGAGATACCCACATTATCTTTTAAGTGGTCGGTGGATTATGTGAACATAAACTGAGGACAGAGATGAATCATTACAAAATTGCTGATGTTTGCAAAAGAGTCAGGTCAATAAACCTCTTTGGTTAAGAGCACATTTTTCAAGGAAGATAGCATTGGGTTGTTGTTAATGAAGACAATTAGTCGTATGTAATAAAGTGTTTATCAATACATTTAACATGAGTTGAAGTATTTCCCCAGATCCCTAGCACTTTTTTCATATAATTTAACAGAATTATATATTTATATCCAGGGGAAACCCTGGTTTGGTTCTATAGGGATGGCATATTCCGAAAAAACATAATAATATATTTTTTATTTTTGAAGGCTTTGGGAAAATTGATCTTTCTGGGGCATAGGGGACGGATAGCTGTGTTTTTCACGATTTTGGGAGGTAAGGGGGGGGGACTATAGGTTTTAAAAGTTATAAGGGAGAGCCTGTCAGGAGGTACTAGAGAGTTACCTCAAAAGGAATGTTGGGGCAGTTCCCGTTGAGTTCGTTCCAAACTAACGGGGCACCTACCCACTTGCCCACAGGGGTCCCGCAGCCCCGATAACAAGAACACTCTTAACTACAGAGGAAAAGGGGAAACAGTGGGGGCAGGGAGACTGTGGAAAGAAGTAAAAAGAGAACAGCTTTATTTTCTTTCTCTGAAACCAACTGAGAGATACATTGGCTGTGTGTTTGGGATCATTGTCTTGCTGAAATGTCCACCCTCGTTTCATCTTCAACATCCGGGTAGGTGGCAGCAGATTTTTATCCCACTTTCAAACCTTACTGTTGGTATGGTGTTTTGGCTTCCAAACATGGTGTGTATTATGGCATCCATAGAGTTAGATTTCGGTCTCATATGAACAGACCATATTTTCCAGTATTTTTCAGGCTTGCCTAAATGTTGTTAAGCAAACTTTAAATGTAGTTGAACGTGCTTTTTGTTCAGCAATGGAGTTTTGTGTGGTGACAGGCCATGGAGGGTGAATACATTAATTATTGTTTTCTTTGAAAACGTTGTACATGCTGATTCTGGGTCTTTCTGTAGCGCTCCACAGGTGGTCCTTGGCTCTTGGACAACTCTTCTGATAATTCTTTTCACTACCTTAAGTACTTTAGTTTATTCTGTAACCAATGCCATCAGTATGTTTTGCAACAATACGCTTGCAAAGGTCTGAGACAGCTCACTGATTTTACCCATCATGAGATTTTTCTTTTGTGGAACCTTGGTAATGAGACATCTTTTATAGGTGATCAGTTGAGCCAACTGATATTTTTCACTAAGTGGCAGGATTGCTTTCTAATTACTGATAGATTATAGCTGGTGTCATGACTTTCATGGCTTTTTACATCTCTCTTTCTTCATGTGTTTACTAATTTTCCCCTGTGTCATTTCTCATTGTTACACATAACTAAATTTATAGACATCTATGGTTTGATTTATTTACCTGTGTGCATTGGATGGGTTGTTACCGACATCTGGTAAGAATTTCATGTTAATAGTACCTTTAGAATTACATTTACTCAGAAACTTAGTAATGTGTTCAATACTTATTTCACCCGCTGTATAAAGATTCATAGTCATCAGTCTGACAGATAGTAATTCAACTCTATGAGAGAAGCTAGGCCAATAATCTCATAAGCAAAAAATTCACATATCCAAGCTCATTATTCTTCTGTTATTCTTTTATTAGATGGCGAACATTTGTTTATAAACTTATTTCCGTGACAAATTTTTCAATGCTACAGTGAGCAAAGGGCAATTCAAACAATATGGATCTCCTCAATCGTCATGTAACTCCCAGTCTTTTCCTGGTTTGTTCTCTCAGACTTTGTGTATGCCTCAGGCAAAGAATCATTTACATACAATACAAATGACAGGATTCAGCTTGAAATATGGATGTGTCTACAGTACTTTGTTTAGAGGCTGCTGATTGGTAGCTCCAGATTCCAACTTCAGCCCCATCAATCACTGTCTTGGTTTTCAGCTGGCTGAATTGTGAAAGTGAGGCATTGGCTGATATAAGGTAATCTATCCTAAATAAGGCCTTTTAGTTATCTGAGCTGTAATAAATGTACAATTTCCCTTGAATTTCTGTTCAGTGGTTATATGCAAAATTATACTGAGCAAAACTGAAATACAATCACCATCTATATCCTTGTGGAATGACTGCCATACTCATAACTTTTTCCAAAAATCATCCATGCCCTAAAATGTGCCAGAAATGTATGTTTCCGGGATTTTCAACTATCGCACTGAGCAATTGCTGGGATTGGAGGTTTATGTCATATATTAACCATTTAACCCTTGATTTGCTATGATCAATCGCTATTAAATGGACATGCCTGGGGCCTGGAAGAGATTCATAAATCAACCCTCATTGCATCAGAGCTCACAAAGTAGAAGTCAGAGATACAAATCTAGAAAGTAAAGAACTGTATTAAAAAAAAAAAAACATCAACTATCCAATTTAAAAAAAAAATCCATTTAATTGTTGCATATTGCTTGTCAATACGGGAAAAACATATTTTTGATGGTAGTGTTGTTTTAAGACATCTTAAGGGAGGGAAAGGCTATTTGTCCCCTTGGAAAATGTCACCAGATGCGGGGCCCGAAAAAATTTTAAAAAGGAAAGGGAAGGTTAAAATATTTGGGGGATCCCCAGGATTTGGACAAATAAACCGGGGCCCGGTTTTTCCGGCCCGGGATTTGACCCGTTTTTTTCGGCCGTCCCCCCAGGAGCCGGGGGGGGCGGCTTTTTCCGCGGAAAAAGACCGCCACCGGGGTTTTAAACCCGCCCACGGGGAAAACTGTTGGGAGTGGGGACTGCTGCACGTGTTTTTTCCCAAAACACAATTGGCTCCCTTTTTGGCTGGTTTTTCAGGGGGTCCCGGGAAAAAACCCCAAACCGGGGTGAAAAAACCCCCCGGGCCAAAACCCGTTTCGGTTTGGGGGGAATTTCACTAAGGGTATATCTTTATTTGGGATTGGGCAAAATAGACCCGAAAACCAAATCCTTTTAAAAAAAAATTTATTTTTAAACTGAGGTTTTTTTTGTCCAAAAGGGCTGTCCAAAACGCTGAAAAAAGGCAAATTTTTTGGCCGGGGCATTGCGTTTTTTTTTTTTTGTGCGTTTTAAAAAAACGCCCCCTTTCAAAAAAACGACTGAAAAAGAGGGCCCATAGACTTGTATAGTTAAAAAAAGTTTTGTTTCTCCACAGAACGTCTTTTTTCTAATTTTTTTATTTTTTGCTCATTTTTTTTTAAACCCTGTTTCAAAAAAACCCCTTTCAGGGCCCGGGAAAAAGTTTCTATTAGAGTCTATGAAAAGGGACCGGGTGTTTTCAGCACGTTTTTTTTTTCGGGCCAAAAACATTTGGCCCCTTTACATTTGACCCCCAAAAAGAAAATTTTTTCCGCTCTGCTCCTTTATTTTTTTGGGAAATTTTTTTGAAAAAATTTCCAAAAAATAAAACGAGCAGAAAAAAAATGGGTTTTGGGGAGACCAAAAAATGTTTTTACCCTTTTCAATTTTATGGGACCTCTTTTCAGTGCAGTGGAGACATATCCTAAGTTTTTTTTTCTATTTCACTGAGGGCCTAAGAGCTCCTGCTTTCATTTTCTTATGAGATAATAATAACCCCTTTAACAAATGTATCAGATAGTTTTGAACCTACACAAATTAAAGCAAAACAAAATGGTGTTCAAGGGAGAATATCCATCTCTAGATAAAAGACACAAACTGAAAAGAAAAAAAATCTGTGTATGTCTTTAAAAGGAGTTTTTAAAATGCATAAAATAACTTTAACAAGATTCCACGATCAGTCTTTGTTCAGATAAACTAAAAATTTCAGAAGAAACTGGAAAAGGAAGCAATTAAAAAGATAAGGACAGGATGCTAAGAAAGCTTGGCGATCTGATATACAGTCATGCCTATAACTTTTGATGTTTCAATATACAGTAGTACAATAATACTAACATTATAATTAGTGTTGAGCGGATTTGCCAGTTGGCTATCGTCTGATCGAGCGATTGTCGATAGTCGCGGACCCCACTGGCTCATCGATTAGGTTTTTTTTTTTTCGAAATTGATTAGTGAGCATCGATTATGAGCGTTACCATTTAAAAGTATATGGGATGAGCACAACTCCTTACATATTCACACCCAAACAAGGCTGGGATAAGCTGAAATTAACATCCAAACAGTCAAATGGATTCTTCGTGCTACTATCTTAGGCAGCACACTTGGTTATAAAAGTCACAGAAAAAAGTCACAGACCATTCACTATCCTGTCTTGTACCACAGCCTGAACCCTTTAAACCTGCATCACCACAAATAAAAAGTGCCAGAAGGCAGTTTATGATTTTGAACCATCATGTTACTTGAAAACTGGACATTGGAATATCCTGTCCTGGTGTCGCAGCATGACGCAACCAAACCTGGCAATCTACCACCAGATTTGTAAAATAACGTGGCCGAACAAAAATCAAAGGACCCTGTCTTTCAACCACCATTTTTAGCTTCACCTGGACATTGACTTATACCTGTCCTGGACCGCCCGCAGTCATGTATGACCATTAAAACCCTGTTCTGACCCCCCCAGATTAAAATCGCGTGTTGGAGTCAGTGCCGGGGGGGGGGAAAAGGAGGTCTGTTTTTATGCTTGTCTGAATCTTGTTATGTTTTCGTATAATACACCGTATTTTTTTGCCACCTTTTCAATTCCCTGTGGTGACTATAGAATTGCTACTGTTTTTAAGATTTACGTGGTGCTGCCGGTTCCAATTGAACAAAGCTGGGTGCGCAAAAGTCAAAAAACAAAAAACACAATCTGTTATGTTTAGTATAATAGACCGTATTATTTGAACCTTTCAATTCACCAGTGGTGGACTATAGAAGTTGCTTTGAGTTTTAAGATATACGTTGATGCTGCGTCAATGAACAAAAGCTGGCGTTTGCGCCAAAAGTCAAAAAAACAGTTTATGTCTGTTTTATGTTTTCGTATAATTACCACAGAATAAAATTTTTTGCCACCTTCCTTCAATTCACTGTGGGTGACTAAAGAATTGCTGTTTAAGATTTACGTGGATGCTGCGTCAATGAACCAAAGCTGGGTGCGCAAAAGTCAAAAAACACGTAAAATCTGTTCATGGTTTTCGTATAATACACGTATTTTTTTGCAACATTTAAATTCACCTGCTTGTGACTATATAAATTGCGGTTTTGCGAAAGATTTACGTGGAAGCTGTGTCAATGAAACAAAGACTGAGGTGACGCAAAAGTCCAAAAAAAAGTATTCTGTATTTATGTTTTCGTATTTATAATACACGGGTATTATTTGCACCTTTCAATTCACCTGTGGTGACTATAGAATTGCTGTATAGGCTATTGTTTTTTTAAGATTTACGGTGGATGCTGCGGTCAAATGAAAAAAGCTGGGTGCGCAAAAGTAAAAAAAACACGTTTGGTATCTGTTATGTTTCGTTATTATAAATATAACGGTATTTTTTGCCACCTTTCAATTCAACTGCGGGTGAATATAGAATTGCTGTTTTAAGATTTACGTGGATGCTGGTCAATGAACTATAGCCTGGAGAATGTGCAAAAGTCAAAAAACACGGCTACACTGTTATGTTTTGATATAATAAACGGTATTATTTTTTTGCCTCCTTTCAAATTCACTGTGGTTGAATATAGAATTGCTTTATTGTTCTGTTTTAAGATTAAGTGGAGCTTAGTTGCGTTTCAATATGGAATCAAACCTGGTGGTAGTGCAAAAGTCAATAAAACACGTAACTGTTATGTTTTGGTATAATAAACGGTATTTTTTGCACCCTTCACAATTCACTGTGGTGAATATAGAATTGCTGTTTTAAGATTTACGTGGATGCTGCGTTGTCAAATGAACAATGCTGGGTGCGCAAAACGTCAAAAAACACGTTAAACTGTTATGTTTTCGTTTTATGATACACGGTATTTTTGGCACAAACAAACCTGTTGCTGACTACAAGACTTGCTGGATTTGTAATTTTAAACTGAAGGGATGGATATATTAACCAGTCATAGGTTTTGTATGGGTTTAAAACTTAAAATTTAAACAATATCTGAAATGTACTGATTAATAAAAAGTGGAGTTTTGCACTAACAAAGAGGGACCTGCAGTTTACTAGGAACATGATGTGTATCCAATATAACGTTCAGGTCTGCCCAATATCCAGGAAATATTTCAATAGCAAAACTTTTTTTTAATAATAAGATATTCCACTACAATGTCTACACTAAGTCTTGTAGTGAAAACTTTATCCAGTGTTCTTTATAGATAGAGCTTGTCTGGGTGGTTCGCCCGCGGCCCCCCCCCCCACCCCCCCCCCCCCTCCCCCCCCCCCCCCCCCCCCCCCCCCCCCGTCCCACCACCCACCCCCTGCTCCCCCTGTGACTTTACAGCAGTGATGCTGCGCATTTTTCAAAATTCTCCTAGCTAAAACCTACAATAAATCTTCAAATCTCTAATCTAACTTAAATTGGAAGGATCACAGCTAATAGTAGAGGTTTCTGCTTTGTGCAGAATAGACTAATTGCTGAGCTGTTAGGGCCACAGGCAGAGGCTGGTCCTATCCCTATTGAGACGCTGTTAGACACTGGAAGGCTGAAAACAGGGAAACGCTCTGTTCTATGTTTTTAAAAACGAAGTCATGTGATTTTTTTTCAGCCAATCGCAACCATACACATCCCTAGTCATGACGTCGGCAACAACACATATCACCCTGCTCTATTCTGTAACTCTGATTTGCTGGCCGCACCAAATTTACAGGAAGCGCCGAAAAAAAGGCTGCGATTCTTAATAGATGATGTCACGATTTTTTAAACCTTAATTATCGCATCTGATCTGGAATATCGATCTTGATCACCTTAAAAACCTTGCCGTCAACATTTGTCGATAAAAACGCCCTCAACACTAATTTAATATAAAAGTATAATGTAGGAAATATTTAGGCTAGTTGAAATATATCATTCAAAGAATGTCAAAAAAAATCGGGGCTGATAATAAAGTCTGTGGGTTTTTTCTATAAAACAACCCCCTAAAAAAAACACAGCTTTTATGAACATGGCAAAAATAATACTCCTATAGTGTGAAAAAGGTGTAAATATACAGCGAGTGAAATAGGTGTTGAACACGTTACCAGTTTTTGAGGTAAATATATTTCTAAAGATGATGCGAAATTCTCACCAGATTTCGGTAACAACCCATCAAATCGGCACAGACAAAGAAATCAAACCATAGATGTTCATAAATCAATGATTATTTTGTGTTAATTAATGAGAAATGTCCCAGAAAAAAGTATTGAACACGCTTACTGAAATCTATTGAATACTTCATACAAAAGTCTTTGTTGGTGACAAGAAACCCCCTGTATGGAGAAACATACATTGCTCAGGTGGGATTTTGGACCATTCTTCTACACAAACACTCTTCAAATCCTGAAGGTGCCATGAGCTCCTTCTATGAACTCTGAGCTTTAGTTGCTTCCATAGATTTTCTATTGCAGTCATCTCAGGGGATTGTTTTGCTGAAATGTCCACCCTTGTTTCATCTTCATCATCCTGTTATATGGCAGCATATTTTTATCAAGAATGTTTTGGTACATTTAATCATTCATCCTTTTTTCAATTACATAAAGTTTGTCATCGCTGTATGCTTTAAAATAGCCATGATGTTCCCACCTTAAATTTCACTGTTGGCTGCTTGGTAGTTTTTTTTGGAAGAACTTGAGTGATTATGTGCACCTTTATGGCTCAGACATAGGGTGTGTTTGTTTACGACATCCAAAGAGTTCAATTTGGGTGTCTTCGGACCAGACTATATTCACCCAGTATCTCACAGGCTTGTCTAAATGTTGTTGAGAAAATTTTAAACACACTTTAACATGCTTTTTGTTCAGCAATGGAGTCTTGTGTGGTGTAGATCCCCATATGCGGGATGGCAAAGTGTGCATACAGTCCTTTGGGGTTGAGTGCTTTGCTTATTGTTTTCTTTAAAATAATTGTACCTACTGATTCCAGGTCTTTCCATAGCTCTATATAGGTGTTTCTTGGCTCTTGGACACCTCTTCTAATTCTTTTCACTCCCCTGTCTGAAATGTTTCGGGGAGCACCTGGTCGTGGATGGTTTATAATGAAATTATGTTCTTTCCACTTCCAGATTATCACTGGAACTTTCAGTAGTTTAGAAATTCTTCTGTAAGTAATGTCATCAGTATGTTTTGCAACACTAAGGTTGCGGAGGTCTTGAGACAATTCACTGTTTTTTTCATCAGCTGTTGCTGGTGTGTAACCTTGGTAACAAGACACCTTTTTATAAGCCATCAGTGGAAACAGCTGATATTATTTTTCAGTAAGTGGTAGGATTACTTTTTAATTACTGATAGATTTCAGATGATGTCTGGACTTTCCATGGCTTTTTCGAACCTTACTTTCTTCATGTGTTAAATTTTTTTTCCCATGGTCTCACTTCTCATTATTTGCTATGTTTACACGGCTTATTCTGGGACGTATTTCAGCCGCTAATTCGCACGTTACTGCTGCCAATTACGGGGCCTGAGAAATACGTCCCAGTCATTACGGTAATCTACAGTTCTCATAGAAAAAATTAAAATTTAAGTCCCCTCCCCCGCTGGAAATAGCCGGGGGGGGGAAGAAAGTGACATCAATTATTACGGCGTATCCCGTCGGGGAATAATAAAGTCTATGGGGGGTGGGCTGCGGGCCCCCCCCGCCCCCCCCCCTGCCCGCTCCTGTCACACGGCGTAAGCGGGCGAAATACGTCCCGCAATTAAGCCGTGTGAACATAGCATTACACATAACTTTCAGTTATAAACACCCATGGTTTGCCTGTTTGGACTAGATAAATTGTTATGGACATCTGGTGAGATTTTCATGTCAAAAGCACCTTTAGAAATATATTTACCTCGAAAATTGGTAACGTGTTCAATACTTATTTCCCTCACTGTACATATATATATATATGCTCTCGATCAGATTCAAGCATATCTCGACCTAAATCTGATCACAAAGGTGGATTGACAAAATTAGATTTTTAGGAGCAAAACAGCAACAATGCAGTTACATGACAAGAATCTGCATAACTAAAAGCATTTACTTTTTTGCAAAAATATATATATATATAAAAATTTTAATAATATAATAAAATATTTAAATTTTTTAAATATATATATATATAATCTAAAATATAAAAATTAATTTAAAAAATAAATTTTATATATAAAATTGATGGGGCTGCCTAACCCCAAATTATCCCGATCCCCCTTCACGCATTCCCAAGTTGGTGTACTGGTAGACCCCTTAGGTATGAATACGCTTTTTCTTCAACACTCCCCACTCATGTTCAATTGATTTGAGGTCTGGGGCTGTGGGGGCCCAATACAGCCCCTTACTTCTTGTCATTAAACCCCATTCCTTCACAATTTTGAAAATTTGTTAGGTCATTGTCCGCGGAAAATATGTGTCTTTTTAAACCCATGGTATTGAGTGTTCAAAGTAACTCATCTTGTAGGATTTCCATATATTTTCAGCATGGAGAAAAACCTTTGTCCGGTAAAGTTCCAACGCCTTTGACTATGAAACAACCCCATATCATCAATCTTCCTCCACAAAACTTAACAGCTCCTTCAGTTTCTGGATCCATTAGCAGCCTTTTCCCTTGATTCTTCCAGACCCATTTGCACCAATCCGAGTCTAGTTTATTGATATTCGACTCATTACTTCAAATTACCCAGTTTCAAACTTCTACCGTTCACTTTACGTACTGTTTTGTAAACTGAAGCCAACGCTTCTTATGATGATAAGTCAAGGTTTCTTCAGTTTTTTTCGGGCCACCATTCCACATTTGTGCAATGCTTTTGTCACTGATGTTTGTGGTTGCTGTGATCTCATTTTTTTGAAGGTATTACCCATCTCCGTTGTGTGTTTTTTGTCCCAGTTTTAAATAGACTTGTGATGAGTCGAATTGTTTTTTTTCCCCGGGCGTCCACCTCTTGGCTTTGGAATAAATGGCGTATTTCTTTTTTATTCTTCCCGCTGTTATTGCACTCCCATAATGCAGTTTAGCAATTTTTTGCCGAGAAGTATCGATAGGGGATGATGCGGTTTCCTTTCTTGGGAATATTCTTCTGGTGCTTCTCAAAAACGAACCCGTGATGAATCATCTAGTAAAAACCCCTGAGTATTAGGGAATGGAGAAAAGGTTGTAATTCGTTTTTATACAAGAAGAAAAGTTGTTCCACCACTTGGAGCAAAACAGTAACAATGCAGTTACATGACAAGAATCTGCACAACTAAGCATATGCTAAATAGTTGCAAGTCAAATTGACGTATGAGCCTAGATGATTGTCTATAAAATAATGATAGCTTCACATTCAAAGCTGCAGTATATGGTGAGATATGAAGCCTGAAAGTCAAAAGTTCAAAACATTGTTACCCTTTTGATTGCCCCGGGATATACTGTAATTGTCGTTATTTTCTATCTATCAGGCCTGGTACTGATGGCATGGGCAGAGCCGCCTTTAGGGCAGTATAGGAATATAGGAATCTGTTATGGGCAGGGGGCCCAGATGCTTTGTCTGTATGAAACCATCAAGTTACTTATGGCAGCTCTAGGCAAGGGATCACCCTATAGACAAAACTTAAAAAACATCTTCATCATTTTAGAGATTCATAGCGGCTATACATGAGTGCCTCTTTCACAGTGGCAGCACAATTAGTTTTGGTGACGTAGTCATGTGGCACAGAAAAAAAACTTTTTAGCTGTGTCTTAAAAGATTATATTTTACCCGATTTGTTTTTTTGCCATCTGAAAATTTTATTGCAAAATCTGTGAGAGAAATTTTGGGGTGAGCCATAGATTTCTGTAAGTTTTCTCTGTGAAGCATTATTTTTCAATGCAGTTTTAGACACAGATTAATCCCCTTTCAAATGGAATGCAATGTGACTCGGTGCTAAAGAACTGACATGTCACTTCTTTTTCTTTCCGAATTGAAGATTTCAAATCTGTAGTGGAAGGAATCCATAGTATGGACTATGGCACAAACTTTTGGATGCCCCAACCGAGGGCCGTCTTGGCAGCATAGGGTCCCCCGGGAGGCTGGTACTGGGCCCGCTCCTTTAAAAAAAAAAAAAAAAATACTCAAAGAAACAAAAAATTTAAAAATTACCAGCCAGGTCACCTTACAGACAGAGGGGCTCAGCATGATGAAATATAGAAACAAAAAAACCCCTGACATCAGGGATCACCCGGGGCGTTCCTATCTGATCAGTTTTTTCTCTGAAACGTTTCTTTTTTTTCCCTTTCCCCTTTCCCTTTGGGCCAGACGCCATAATGATTCTCCCGGCCGCCCCCTCGTCCCTGCAGAATTTTAACGCACAAAAAACCTTTAAATCTCACTTTATCAGCACTTCAAACCCAATTTTCCACCTCTGTTTTTGGGGGCCCCCATTAATAAATAGGTAGTAATGTTGCTACCATTTACGGCCCATTGTGGGTAGATTGCTGCCCCCTGTGGGTTTTATACCCCCCCCCTTGATTGTAGGCCCCCCATAATATCCCCTCTAGATTGTAGGCCCCTCCTTTATTATTTTCTGGGGAAGGGCCCGAAAATTAACCAGGAAAGGGCCCAGTTAATTATCAGGTAGGGCCATTTAATTTAACCGGGAGGGCAAAAAATTTAGGCAGGTAGGACCAGTAAATTAGCGGGTTTGGGGCCCAAGAAATTGGGGTTAGGTAGGGCCAGTAATTAGGCAAAATTAGGGGGTCATTAATTAGCGGGTTTAGGGTCGTAATTATTTAGGTAGGGCCAGTAATTAAAAAGGGGTAGGAAAATAATTAGGGCAAGGGCCAGAAAATTTAGACAGACAGGGCCAGAAATTTTAGGTGGGGCCCCGTAATTACCCAGATGGGGGCCCCAGAAATTTACGGTAGGGCCAGTAATTGGGAGATAGGGCCAGTAATTTTGGGCCCGGGGGCCAAAATTAGAGTATTTTAATTTTGTTGGTAGGGCCTTTCAGTGGAAATTTTGGGGGCCCGTTTTGGGCCATTTAATTAGTAGGTGGGACCATTTAAAATTTAGGAGGGCCCAGTAATTTGGGTTAGGGGGGAATTAAGGGGGCCAGTAATTGGGGGGTTGGGGGGGCCAAGTAATTAGGGTGGGGAACGGGGCAGTAATTGGGCCGATAGGGCCATTTAATTAGTGGGGAAGGGCCCAGTAATTAGTTAGGAAGGGCCGGGTTAATTAGGGGGAAAAGGGCCAGTAATTTGGGGTAGGGCCATTTAATTAGGGGGGCCGGGAATTGTAGGGGCCTTTTCCGGGAAAAATTAAGCAGGTAGGGCCAGAAATTTTTTTGGGGCAGGGATAGGGCCATTTTTTTAAAGGGAACCTTTTTGGGTGGGGCCAATTAAAAAAATTGGGTTTTGGACCAGTAATTAGGCAGAAAGGGCCCAAAAGAAATTGGGCCCAAAAAAGACCCAGTAATTAGCAGGTAAGGCCAGAAAATTATTTTTGGTTTGGGCCAGGTTTAAATTTTAGGCGGGTTTGGGTAAAGTAATTGGGTTGGGTAGGGCCATTTAATTTAAAGGAAAGAAAGGGCCCCAGTAATTGGGGCGGTGGGGCCCAGAAATTTTAATTTGGGTTTTGGGCCGGGAAAATTGGGCGGGTTGGGCCAGAAATTTTGAAGGTTTGGGGAGGAAATTTAGTTAGATAGGGCCCAGTTAATTAGGCGATAAGGGCCAGTAATTAGTTAGTTTTGGTAGGGGGCCGTAAAAAAAGGCCCCAGAATTATTGGGGGCCAGTAATTAGGAGGGCCAGTAATTGGGCCGATAGGGCAGTAATTAAGGGGGGTTGGGAAAACGGAAATTTTTTAGAAGGTGGGAGGGCGGGTAATTTTTTAGGTGGGGGCAGTAATTTGGCAGGTGGGGCCCTTAATTATTTGGTATCCGGAAAACCCCGAAATTTAAAGAGGTAGGGGTAAGTAATTAGGCAGAAAGGGGCCAGTAATTAATGGAAAAAAAGGGCCAGAAATTTAGCGGGTGGGGCCATTTAATTATTTAGGTGGGCCTTGTAATTGGGGCAGATAGGGTGTTTTTTTGGAGGGTAGGGCCAGTAAATAGGCAGAAAGGGCCAGTAATTAGGCAGATAGGGCCAATAATTAGGCAGATAGGACCAGTAATTAGCAGGTAGGGCCAGTAATTAGGCAGATAGGGCCAGTAATTAGTAGGTAGGACCAGTAATTAGTTAGGTAGGGCCTGTAATTAGGCAGATAAGGCCAGTAATTAGTAGGTAGGACCAGTAATTAGCTAGTAGGGCCGTATTAGCAGTAGTGGCCAGTAATTAATAGGTAGGGCCAGTAATTAGGCAGGTAGGGCCATTAATTAGTAGGTAGGACCAGTAATTAGTTAGGTAGGGTCAGTAATTAGGCAGATAAGGCCAGTAATTAAGCAGGTAGGGCCAGTAATTAGCAGGTAGAGCCAGTAATTAGTTAGGTAGGGCCAGTAATTAGGCAGATAGGGTCAGTAATTAGTAGGTAGGGCCAGTAATTAGGCAGATAGGGCCAGTAATTAGACAGACAGGGCCAGTAATTAGGTAGGGCCAGTAATTAGGCAGATAGGGCCAGTAATTAGGCAGAAAGGGCCAGTAATTAGGCAGAAAGGGCCAGTAATTAGTTAGGTAGGGCCAG
Organism: Phyllomedusa bahiana; assembly: GCA_025379985.1. Classification (NCBI taxonomy): domain Eukaryota; kingdom Metazoa; phylum Chordata; class Amphibia; order Anura; family Hylidae; genus Phyllomedusa; species Phyllomedusa bahiana. Next base: position 923 of record JAODAL010058004.1, on the reverse strand, counting down.
TAATTAGGCAGATAAGTCCAGTAATTAGGTAGGGCCAGTAAGTAGGCAGATAGGGCCAGTAATTAAGCAGGTAGGGCCAGTAATTAGCAGGTAGAGGCAGTAATTAGTTAGGTAGGGCCAGTAATTAAGCAAGTAGGGCCAGTAATTAGGCAGATAGGGCCAGTAATTAGCAGGTAGAGCCAGTAATTAGTTAGGTAGGGCCAGTAATTAGGCAGATAGGGCCAGTAATTAGGCCGATAGGGCCAGTAATTAGTAGGTAGGACCAGTAATTAGTTAGGTAGGGCCAGTAATTAGGCAGATAAGGCCAGTAATTAGGTAGGGCCAGTAATTAGGCAGATAGGGCCAGTAATTAGTAGGAAGGTCCAGTAATTAGGTAGGGCCAGTAATTAGGCAGGTAGGGACAGTAATTAGACAGACAGGGCCAGTAATTAGGCAGATAGGGCCAGTAATTAGGCAGAAAGGGACAGTAATTAGGCAGGTAGGGCCAGTAATTAATAGGTAGGGCCAGTAATTAGGCAGATAGGGCCAGTAATTAGCAGTTAGGGCCAGTAATTAGACAGACAGGGCCAGTAATTAGGCCGATAGGGCCAGTAATTAGCCAGATAGGGCCAGTAATTATCAGGTAGGGCCAGTAATTAACCAGGCAGGGCAAATAATTAGGCAGGTATGACCAGTAATTAGGCAGATAGGGCCAGTAATTAGCAGGTAGAGCCAGTAATTAGAAGAAAAGGGGCCAGAAATTTAGTTAGGGCCTTAATTAGGCAGGAAAGGCCAGTAATTAGCAGGTAGGCAGTAATTAGTTTAGGTAGGGCCAGAAATGGGCAGATAGGGCCAGTAATTGGGCAGATGGGCCCATTAATTAGGCGTAGGCCAGAAAAAATTGGGAAAGGGCCGATAATTGGGGCAGAAGGGCCCAATTTGGC
>JAODAL010058003.1:0-22347 GCA_025379985.1 Phyllomedusa bahiana | reverse complement strand
TTCAAAATGAAATAATAAAAGGGTTTTTTTTGGATATCAACCGTGGGATACAAAGTTGCTGGATTCAAATTTAACTCCAAAGAGATCTATCAACAAAGCTTGACTGACCAAGGTAAAAAAAAACCGTATCTGAAATGTTACTGATAATAAAAGGTATTTTTTTGGCACTTTTCAACCTGTGGTGACTACAAAGTTGCTGGATTCAATTTAACTGCAAATTTAGACTTATCAACAAAGCTTGACTGACCAAAGTGAAAAAAACACCTTGTCTGAAATGTATACGGATATAAAAGGTATTTTTTGGCACCTATCAGTACACTGTGGTGACTACAAGTTGCTGGATTCAAATTTAACTGCAAAGTAGATCTATCAACAAAGCTTGACTGACCAAAAGTGAAAAAAACACGTATCTGAAATGTATACTGATAATAAAAGGTATTTTTTTGGCACCTATCAATTCACCTGTGGTGACTACTAAATTGCTGTATTCAAATTTAACTGCAAAGTAGATCTATCAACAAAGCTTGACTGACCAAAAGTGAAAAAAATACCTGTCTGAAATGTATACGGATATTAAAAGGTATTTTTGGCACCCATCACTACACCTGTGGTGACTACAAAGTTGCTGGATTCAAATTTAACTGCAAGGTGGCTCTATCAACACAGCTGGCCTGCGCCAAAGTGAAAAAAACACGTATCTGAAATGTATACTGATAATAAAAGGTATTTTTTGGCACCTATCAATTCACCTGTGGTGACTACTAAATTGCTGTATTCAAATTTAACTACAAAGTAGCTCTATGAACAAAGCTTGACTGACCAAAAGTGAAAAAAAACACCTGTCTGAAATGTATACGGGATAATAAAAGGTATTTTTTGGCACCTATCAATTCACCTGTGGTGACTACTAAATTGCTGTATTCAAATTTAACTACAAAGTAGCTCTATGAACAAAGCTGGCCTGCGCCAAAGTGAAAAAACACGTATCTGAAATGTATTTGGATAATAAAAGGTATTTTTGGCACCTTTCAATTCACCTGTGGTGACTACAAAATTGCTGTATTCACATTTAAGTGCAAGGTGCCTCAATGAACAAAGCTGTAGTGCGCCAAAGTGAAAAAACACGTATCTGAAATGTATTCGGATAATAAAAGGTATTTTTTGGCACCTATCAACCTGTGGTGACTACAAAGTTGCTGGATTCAAATTTAACTGCAAAGTAGCTCTATCAACAAAGCTGTACTGCGCCAAAGTGAAAAAACACGTATCTGAAATGTATTCGGATAATGAAAGGTATTTTTGGCACCTACCAACCTGTGCTGACTACAAAATTGCTGGATTCTAATTTAACTGCAAGGTGGCTATATCAACAAAGCTGGAATGGGCAAAATTGAAAAAGAACACCTATCTGAAATGTATATGATAATAAAGTGGAGTTTTGCACCTAACAAAGAGACCTGCAGTTACTAGAAAAGATGTGTATCCTAATATAAGTTCAGGTGCCCAATATCCAGGAAATATTTCAATAGAAAACTGTTAATAATAAAGCTATTGCAGTGCAAGGGTCTACATTTAAGTCTTGGGAATTTATATCCAGTATTCTTTATAGAGCTTGTCAGTGTTCGCCCGGGGGGGGCCCCCCCGCTCCCCGTGACTTTACAGCGGTAGATGCTCCTTTACAATTCTCTACCTAACTACTTAAAATCTTTAAATCTCTGATCTAACTAATTTGTAAGGATGTGAGCTAACAGTAGAGCTTACTCGGTGAGGAAATAGAATAATTTTCGCTGAGCGTTTGCTGAGCTGTTTGGCGAGCAGAGCGCACGTCTACTGTCTGAGACGCTGATCAGACACTGATCATGAACAGGAAGGGCTGTTCTATGTAAACGGGTCATGTGATTTTTCCAGCCCAAACGCAACCCTACACATCCAGTCATGACGTCGCACACACAAACTCGCCTGCTCTATTCGGGAAGCTGATTTGGGTGGCCGCCAAAATGACAGGAAGCGCCCAAAATGGCGCGATATTAATAGATTATGCACAGATTTTAACCTTAAAATTTTCGCTGATTTTAAAAAATCCGATCAACGTAAATACCGTGCCGATTTCAACTTTGGCGATAATAATCGCTCAACACTAGTTAAAATACTTATAACTTGTATACCTGTCTTTGCTTTGCTCCAGGATCGGGACTCAACTTCTTCTGCATATCTGTGTCTTATTAAGAACATAATTTCAAGTATAGCCAACAGCTGAAATCAACAGATTCAAGGTGGCACAAACTTTTTTATAGATATCTTCATTTGGTTTGCAATGGTCACACTTTTCATGGCCTGGAGGAAATGATTTTAACCAGTTAGCCTAAATGGATGTAACTGTGCCTCCATTTTGATGATGCATTACAGGAGCTGACATACCAGTTCAATAATGGCGATCATTTAACCTCTTTAACCATTTATTATCCAAGATGTAAATAACGACCATCACAACAAGGTTGTTAGATAGAGATAGAGGGGACTAATGGGTTGCTAAAGCAACTAAGCACTCCAGGACTGCCATAGCTCTATGTCTATTAGGCCGTGCCAAATGCTTATTGCCGGCACACAATAATGATTTTGTATATTGACTATACCAAAACATTATACAAACGATCAGAATACCACAATGTAAATTCTCCTACTGGTACAAAAAAATATTTAAAGTTTTATAAAATGTATTTAAAACATTTTTCACAGTAAAACAATATGAAAACAGTTTTCTTTCTAAAAACATATTTAGTAAAGATGACAAAGGATTACCTTTTTACCCTTTCCTTTCTCTTGATACAAATTTTAGATTACAGATGGTACATGTGATTAGATATACTACATAGTTAGCAATGCTATTGATATTTTGCTGAATCTGATAGGAGAAACAATTGGACATAGAACAAGAGCAATGTGTCCACATTTGAATGAGCCCTTGTGATGTGGCACATGGACAACATTGTTAATACCCTTCCGTTAAAGAAAAAAAAACTCAATGTTAATTGAAATAACTTAAAACTGACAAAATAATAATTAATTTAAATTGATTGAAAACCAAATAAAGAAAATCATACATTTAAAAAAAAAAAAAAACTAATGAAACTAGCCTGGACTAAATGATGATACCCTGAACCTGATATTTTGTTGCACAACCTTTGGAGGCAGACACTGCAAACAAACAATTCCTTCTACTCTCAATGAGACTTCTGCACCTTGTGAGCAAACTATTCCTAGTTTGAAGAGTGCCTTCTCCATACTGTATGTTTCAGCTCCTTCCACAGATGTCCAATAGGATTTAAATCAGAGCTCATAGAAGCCACTTCAGAAAATTCCAATACTTTGTTGTTCTTGGATGTTTTTAGCTCCATTTTGCTCCAGGATATCAGTATTGAGATTTTATGTGGGCTTTTGCCTTCCTCTGGATCAACACTAGAGGATAATAGGCTGAACTGGATTGACATGTGTATTTTTTGGCCTTACAAACTATGTAACTATGTTTCACAGTAGATACAATGTTCTTTATTTGCATCATTTTTGCATCTGTGAATATAAAGCTGATGGGATTTGCCAAAAAGCTCCAGTTGTGTCTCATCTGTCCAAAGAACATTCTCCCAGAAACGTTGTGGCTTGTCAATATGCATTTTGAAAAATTTTAGTCTCACTTTTTTATGATTTGCTTTCAACAATGGTTTCCTGCATGGTCATCTTCCATTAAGTCCACTTTGGCAAAGACAGTGACGGATTGTGTAATTTGATAATGATGTGCCTTGACTGTACACCTGCAGCCACATTCAGGGCGGTTGGCTACAGTCCCATAAACCTTAAACTTCTAAATAGTATGTGAAACTGTAGTAAGAGAAACATTAAGGTGTTTGGAGATGGTCCTTACCTTCAACATGTCTGTCTATAATTTTATTTTCAGTCTCCTAATACAACTCTTTCCTTAGCTTCCTTTCATCCATGTTCAGTGTGGTACACACCATGATACTAAACAGCACAGTAACTACTTTTCACCCTTTAAATAGGCATACTGACTAATTACAAGGATAAAGACACTTGTGATGCTATTTACAGGACCCATATTAGTTTAAATTGTCTCTATAGTCAAATCAGTTTCAATCTTTTCTGGAGAGTCTGATTTTCATTAGTTAACTTTCAGAAAATTTAAATCTATTACTTTTGCAGTTTAGATTTATTTTACCGACCATTGTGGGTTTATATTTATTTAACTTAAGGGTACCAGCAATTTTGCCCACATGTGTATATTATGTTTTCTAAAAAACCTAGGAGATATTTTTTGTCCAATGGTAGGTATCTTCATTATTATCTTTTTATGAAGACTTAATAGTAAGTAAGATAATGATATAATTCTGGAATTAATGTATATACAATGTGACATATTTGTTTAAATTCAAGATTATAAGGGTTTGAAAAAAATTATAGAGGACTAATTAGGATTTAGCTGTAGATGACATGTGCGTTTGTAGTAATTTCTCTCTTTTTCTCCTTAGTGCAATATTTCTAGCTTTACTTAGAGCCCATGAAGGTTTACCACATTGTTTTAATCTAGCTGTTATTTTGTCTGCCTCAACTTGAAAATCACTAAGATTAGAACAGTTTCTCATTTCTAATTTGTGTCATTTCATCTACTGGTATATTTTTCAATCCATCTGACAGGTGACATATGGAAGCATAAAGGATGATATTCCCTGCAGTCTCTTTACAGGTGATTGTAGCTATGGTAGAAATTGCAATGTCTTCCTTTAATATCTTCATGGGGCATGGGGACGTGCGAGGATGGCGAAAACCACCCCGGGGAAGAGAAGTCTAAGGAGCTCCATGGTACACAATAGAGCCTGCCACAAGGTGGGATTGACTTGGCTGTGGGGAACTTGCAGGTCGCTACCCCGACATGGTTGCTCACAGTGACAGCCAAAGATCAGACCGAAAAAATAAAACACAAAAAAAAGGGCTAGGTGGGAAAACCAAAATCATTCGGGCAACAAGCTAGGTAAGGGAGCTCCCTTAAATAGCAGGTTCCGGAAGGAGATAGGATCAATGGGTGGGAGGTGTGTGCTGGACTTTTCAGTCTTAAAGAGCAAGAGGAGGCCCGAGGTATAAAAGGGAAAGAGGTGAGTAACTGAAAGGAAGGTGGCAAAGAACACTAGCTTGTTTGTGGTCTAGACCGGAAAAATGAGCGATATGAAAAAATACAAAAAAGGCAGTAGGATTAGAATTAAAAATTACCTACCCTCCGAAATTAATACCATGGGGCCCCTTTTAACCTACCCACTGTGGGCTTACCTGTCTACCTAAAAGGCCTGGCCCCTTCTCACTGTTAGGGGGTTTTTATTATTAATGGTGGACAAGTAAAGGAAAAGAGAACTACTTCAACTTTGTCTGATTAGAGAATATGTGAGTCACTAGGTGTTACTGTACTGTAACTTATACTGTCTGCAAAGAACCTCTGTAAAGCGGGTATCGGCCATTATATGGTCACAGTATATGAGAATATTGGTCCTATTGTAATGGTTTATATTCAGAAAAAAAGTTGGCGGTTTATTTGTCGCTTGTGGTGGTGTATTGGTCACGGTTTTTGGTAATATTTTTTGGGCTGTGTACGCGTATCTTTTTTAAAATTGGCCCCTTTTTTACTGGTTTGCGTAACATTATGGTGATAATATTTACTCCTTGTTTAGCGGTCTTATTTGGTAACTTTATGATCATTATTTAGAGTTCTCATACATAGGAAATTGTCTTATCGCTGTTTGAAAATTTAATATATTCTTTTATATAAATATATCTTTACAGACCCTAACAATGCCAGTGTTGTTTTGTTACTGGTCTGCTGGAGGAAATTGGACATGATTGGGTGTTCTTAAGTATGGTTAGAGCCATGGCCTGATGTGATGTCTCATGTTTGGGTGTGAATAGAAGCGGGGCCTCATGTGAGATCATGTGCATGGGTGGGGTAAGAAGGATGGTCTGATGTGTCCTTCTTTGTGTTTCCTAAATATTGGGAGGTAGGGTATGTTTTCATTTACCTCATATAGAGTAGATAGTAAGTATTTAGTATACTGTATATAACACAGAATAAAAATGACCAGAAATTGTAAGAGAATGTCTTCCCATGTTCACAGATTTTCATTAGATCCTATCCCTGCATCAATTAGATAAAATAGCGGATGTAAGTTTAGCATTTTTGAAAATAAATGAAACACTGCTGTAATGGGATCTTCAGCTTTGATAAAATTTACCTGTCTCCTAGTCAATACTCATAAATGTTTGTTCATCCACTGATTTCGTCAGCATATTTTCATTTTCAATGTTTTATAACTCCTTATGATTGACTATCACTGCTTCTCTATTGTCCACTTGCCTGGCCACAATTTTGTTTAATTCCATCAATTGCTAATGAGGAATTTTCTCCTTCTGCAAAAACTTTTCCTCTGTGTAGACATAGAATAATTTTAAAAGTTTTGCTTCGTGGTCAAATTTCTAGCAAAGTTATACACACTCAAAAGGCAACTCACAAAAAAATAATCCTCATGGCAAGGTCAATGGCTGTGGTCATTAATGTTTTGATCCTTAAAGTAAATGGCCTTTGTGGTTGTTTAACACCTCAGCAGTATACGGTGTACATTTATGGCAGTGACAATATGTAGTTTGTGCAAACTGTTGTGAATGTACATTATAGGGATAGTACAGAAATGTGATCAATAATTCATATGTACCGAAAGTTGTAGCAATGACAACTGCAACTTGTCCCACAACATTTTTTAAAATGAAACAGATATGTGTCTTACCACAGTGACAAAAAGTGTTTTTCTTGCGGAAATGTAGTAAAACCTAAAAAACATAGATTTTTAACAAAAAGTATAAGGTTATGTTATTAATAAAATTTGTATAAAATTAAAAAAAGTTATTTTTAAAAACAGAACCAATAAACAAGGTTTTGTTTTTGTTATATTCCCCTAAAAAATTAATACAAGTTATTCCTTACATTATATGTACCCCAAAGTCGTGTCATTAAAATATACAAAAAAAAAACTTATGTGGCTATAATGACGAAAAATAAAACGTTATGGTTTTTAAAATGCAACAATGAATACCCAAAATAGGTTGGTCATTAAAAGGGATAAAAAGACCTGTCAAATGCATGCTGTAAAAACCGTAACAATTTGTGACAAAACACCTTCTCTTTTTTGAGGAATGCTACACTGTATCCATTTGTAAAATGCATTTTCTTGACTTTGCAATATATATTTTATTCTAGACTAGATGTAATGTAATAATCTTAGCTACAAAGAGCAATCATGTCTTCAGACTGGACATTAATTTAACTTATTAGTGAATCCAGTTAGTTTGCTTTCACAGAGCACATCTTTGGCGCAGTTTTAACTGTGATCCAGTTAGGCTGCCTTTATTACCAACAAGCTTCTCTCAGTTGTCTAAATTGTTCAGACAGGTATTTCAAGTAAGTAATCAATTACAGTGTTTGAAGTCTTGTGGATTACACATACACTAATTGTTTCCAAACAGTTTAGATAAGTGCAAAAAGCTTGCTGGTAATAAAGGAAGATAACTGGAGCGCAGGTAAAACTGCATCAAAACTGCGTTGTGTGAAAGCACCCTTACTCTCAAAATCTTAAACTCTACAGTTTTAATGAACTAGCTCTTATTAAGCAAAGGTTTTTAAGAGGAGCTCAAAACTTCTGCTTTAAAGAAACAATCACAAACCAAATACTTTAAACAAAAGGCTTTGCTGTTTTTAGATAACATACTCTTGGAGACTACAGCTAACATCAAGGACACAACAGTTCTGTTCCCAGAGCAGTCTCTGTAAGAGCTGGGAAGTGGAGAAAACCTCAGATCCTCAGCGTTTAACCCTTTGATTGCCACGCTCCATGACCATGGCATACTAAAAGGGCATTTCCCTGCTCCATCAGGTGATCGGGTTTCCTGCTGACCCAATGGAGTCCTGAGAGTGTCTTACAGTCAGCTCTGGGGAGCCAGAGTAGCCCCATGGCTGTCTGTATAACAAGCCTGCAGTCAGGGTACACTGTGTGCTGCCCTGACTGCTGCCTGTGATATACTGATACAGAAGGTAATGTATTAGCATAAATTAATATGTTAATACATTACTAAGTATAAAGAAGTGTTAAATAGTTATCCCTTAATGGGAGTTAAAAAAAAACGTTAAAAAAAACTTTAAAAAGTGTAAAATAAAATAAATAATAAAATAAAAATAAATATTTAATAAAACATTTTCTGTGTATACATTACATTGGTGTCTGACCAATATGTGATCTCTATATGGCAGTATTATAGGTTATACCTGAGCTGGTGTCTGACCATTCTATATTTCGGTGTTGTAGATTATAAGTTTGTTATCGATAATGTACCGTATATACTCGAGTATAAGCCGAGTTTTTCAGCACAAAAAATGTGCTGAAAAATCTCCCCTCGGCTTATACTCGAGTCACTGTCGGCACTCAGGCGCTGCGATGGCCCGAGTGCTGACAAGGACGCTTCAGTTATATGCGACTCCTCAGGGAGCGCATATAACTGAATGCCGATGTGATGCGCACAGTGTCCGGGGCGCTGCGCGGCCCGGGCACTGTCCGCGATCCCTTCACCTACATGCGACTCCTCCGGAGCGCATATAGGTGAAGGGATACCACTGCGGGGCACAGAGCGAGCGCTCCGTACTCCGCAGTGGCCTCCGGGCGGCCGCAGACTCGCGGCTGTCCGGAGTGTCCGGCACAGGCAGCGTGTGTCATCACGGTGTGTGCGCGGCCTGATGACATCCCCCGCCTGTGCCGAGAAGACAGAGGACAGCGCGCGGGAGGCCGGACAGCGAGGAGGCGGAGCGGCGAGGGAGACGGAGCAGCGGGGAGCCAGGTAAGTGATTGTTTTTTAATTTTTTTAAACTGCCTATACCTGCCTACAGCTGCCTATACCTGCCTACAGCTGCCTATACCGACCGACAGCCGGCCCTATACCTGCCTACAGCTGCCTATACCTGCCTACAGCCGGCCCTATACCTGCCTACAGCTGCCTATACCTGCCTACAGCCGACCCTATACCTGCCTACAGCTGCCTATACCTGCCCTATACCTGCCTTTAGCTGCCTATACCTGCCCTATACCTGCCTACAGCCGGCCCTATACCTGCCCTATACCTGCCTACAGCTGCCTATACCTGCCTACAGCTGCCCTATACCTGCCCTATACCTGCCTACAGCTGCCTATACCTGCCCTATACTTGCCTACAGCCTGCCCTATACCTGCGTATGGGGCCATATACCTGCCTATTACCTGCGTATGGGGCCATATACCTGCCTATAATCTGCTTATGGGGACATATACCTGCCTATACCTGCATATAGGGCCATATATCTGCCTATAATTGCCTATGGGGGACATTAAACTGCCTATGTAATTTTATTGGTATCCATTTTTATTTTTAAAATTTACCAGTAGCCGCTGCATTTTTTACCCTAGGCTTATACTCGAGTCAATAAGTTTTCCCATTTTTTGGGGCAAAAGAAGGTGCCTCGGCTTATACTCGGGTCGGCTTATACTCGAGTATATACGGTATATATTTGCTCCTGTGAGTGGTTGTGTATTTTGGGGGGGGCCCAGTGCACAGCTCTGCCCAGAGGCCCATACTGCTGTTAAGACGGCCCTGGTACCACTTTCTTTGGTACCAATCTTGTAGCAAGCGATGTGAAGGCAATGAGGTCTGGGATCTGTGTCTTTGTGCCTTCAGAATGTTTGAGAGAATAAGTTAGTAGCTGCTTTGCATAAAAAAAATCTTTAGAAAAAGACTGATAGAAGTGCAGTCAGTCACAAAGTAATTTGCAATCACGTGCACTTATATGTAAGAGTAACCTGTAAAGACCCAGGGTAGTGCTAGCAATTTGGAAGCTAATACAAATTCTAGATGAGCACAAGTTCAAATAAAAATGAAATGCATACAAATGAGAGGCCTTTTACAGCTGATTAGAGTCTGACTGTAAGTACATCTTTTTTGACAGTCCTAGTGAAATGCTAGCAAATTATCAAAAGCTAAATTAAACTGTAAAATATTAACTACTATGATAAGAATATCTACAAAGAGTTTGGACATAAGAGATAAGAAACATTGAAAGTACTGCAGAGTAGCCTAAATCCATGCTCATTTGTTACAATAATGAACCATAGTAATTTCAGTATCGAATTATGCTAACTATAGAAATGCAGACAATTTCAATTAGTGCAATAAAGACATTAAATCAAAAAGCGAGTAAGGGATGGAAGGATATTGTGATATCAGCAGATCCACTAGAAGATGAAGTCACAGTGTGAGCTGGATATTATTCAGATGTTATTCTGCTTTAGACAGGGACAGATTAAGGGTGCCGTTGTCTGTGGGCTGTATAGAAAGTGTGAGCCCTCCTCTCGCTTAATATTCTGCCACTCACTGGGTTCTGCAGATCAAAAAATTAATTAGGATAATCAAATTCCTTATGCAGTACCATATTATTGATTATGCTGTTTTTGCTTAGAGGCTGGCATGAATGTGAAGCCTCACTTATTTGGGTTTTCTGCAGTCGGAGAGAGAGGGCAGTGGCATAGCAAGAGGAGTGCAGAGGCAGCTTTTGACTGGCACTGGGATGCCTGTCAAAGGCTGTGACTGCACCATCCGAAGCAGGAATTGGCTGTCAGGTAAAGCTGGGCTCCTACTAAAACAGCCAGGAATGAAACTAGCACAAATCCTGGCCATTTAACCTCTCGATACCATGGGCATTAGTATTTTATTAGTACCTAAATGGTTGAAAGAGAGAGGAGGCTCCCTTTTTCACCCATAATCATCCCTGCAATATGATCACAGGTTACCCATGCTTAATATGGCAGCCAGAGGCTAAATGATGGGCTTCAGGTCTGCCATGTACAGGAACCTATTAGAGTCTAATAGGCTGTTTGACAGGTACAGTAGAATACACATCAATACAGGAGTGTATTGCTATATATTGTAAAAGTGACTAAGCAATCACATATATTGGGACCATAAAAAGCAAATAAATAAAAAGCACAAACCCCTGATTCCCCACCAAAAAAGCACTTTATTTTGTAAAAAAAACAACGTACACATAATAGGTATTGTTACATCCATAATAATCCAATCTGTAAAATTATTGTATTTTATAATCCAAATTATGAATACCACAAAGAAAAAACTAAAAAACTATGCTGGAATTGCCTTTATTTCACACCATTCTGCCACACAAAATGATGACTTTTTTATATATATCTCAACATGGTACAATGAAAATGTCAATTTATCCCGCAATTGATAAAACTTACACAGCTCCATCGATAAAAAAGTTAAATAGTTCTGACTTTTTTTTTTAAAGAATTGTGTTTTCGTGTCAAAGTATTTTAAGTAGCCATTATAATTTATGGTTTAAGGAGCAGCCTGTAAAAAAAAAGGGTCACGGCCTGAAAAAAGTTGGGGTGTCTTCTGTGCAAAGGGGCATCAAAGCCAGGAACTGCCCCAGGCAGCAAAACTTTAGCTGCACCACTGAGTGGGACAATGTGCACTGCAATCAATATGCGGTATTTGACTGCTAAAGTTTTTGCCACACTACCTAAACATAATATATGTATTATATATATATATATATATATATATATATATATATATATATATATATATATATTATATAGGAAAAAAAAGGCAGCGCCTCACTTGGATATTGGGTGCAAGCTGGTATAAATCACCATCACGGATTAAGTAACAAAAAAAGGAAAACCTCTCACACTCACAATTGTAAATAATGAAAAAAGTTAGTGCTTTATTTCATTTTATTTCATGAAATAAAGCACTACCTTTTTAAATTTTTTACAATTGTGAGTGCGAGCGGTTTTCCTTTTATATATATATATATATATATATATATATATATATATATATATATATATACGTTTAGTGAGTAGATACAGTGCCTGAACCTTGTATAAAGATATGGTAAGAGAACTAAATCTAGAGTTTAAATACCATAATGTGTTAGTGCTTGGTACATAGCCACAGGAACAAGACTATGCACAGAAAATATAAGTTGAAACAGAAACATTCTCTGTACATGTATTTGTTAAAAAAAAAATATTACTGCATAGATAAAGTATTAGAATAGTGTCTGGACAATTGCTGCAGCTACTATGGGAACCCGACTAGCGATGAACAGGAACTTAATTTTCAATGCCGACCGGGCCCAGTCATACAAATGCTGTAGCCTGTCACTAGGGCCAGTGCCAGTGTCGGGACCGAACAGGCCCCCTAGTTACAGGTGACGGCTTCTCTAGTTACATCCCTGTATTAAAACCAACGTTAGCTGCACATCCCTAACTCACAAAAAAAGTTAGGGATATTTGACTTTTGATTGAAATTTCAGGATGAACATAAAAGCCTTAGACCTACCAGGCGCCGGCCATGAGTCCTGATGTAGTCGGCGCAATGATGTTAATTCATTGCGCCGCCTACGCCGAGCTACACTCAGAGAATCTGGCCTGTACGTGGGTACAGGAGAGTTTATATTTTTCTTTTGAACTAATGACGCCCTACATACTTACCTAGTTGGGGCCTACCTACGTGGGGCCAATCTACTTACTTAACTGGAGCCTGCCTACCAACCTAGGGCCTATATACCTATCTATCTAGCTGGGGCCTATCTACCTATCTACCTGGGGCCAATCTACCAACACAACTTGGGCCTATCTACTACCTACCTACCTAACTGGGGCCTACCTAGGACATACCTAACTTGTGCCTACCTACCACCTACCTACTTAATTGGGGCCCACCTACTAAAAACCTAGCTACTTACCTGTGGTATATCTACCTACGTAACTAGGGCCTACCTTCTGTCCTTCCTGAGGACTACCAAATTATCTATCTAGGGCCTACCTACCTAAATGGGACCTATCAACATACCTACCTAAAGCCTACCTACCTATCTAATGAAGACCTACCTACCTACTTGTGACCTTGCCTACCTACCTTCCTACCTGAAGGGTAAAGGTCATAGCTGTTGCAAAATCTTGAGGGCTTAGTCATCTTTTCCTCTCCACCCACATAGGAGACTGTGTCTCTAAACTAAGGCCTCTCCCCACTCTCCCACCCATGTGGAGTTTGTACTGAGGTGTGAGACAGTGAGGGAGGTGCAGGAAAAGTGAGAATTTTAAGATATGTGTGTGCAAATTCTGCAGGGATGGGTGGAGGGAAGTATGGCTGTCTGGATCAGATGCAGAAGAAAGGGGAAAGTAAAAACTTTTCAAAAAAGATGTCTCCAGTAAGTCACTGAATGTGACTGCACTGTTATAATCTTTATGCCCGCAGAGTCTATGTACACTGGTATCTACCACTATATAGTCACTATATGGTGGTAATTTACAGTCTTCAGAGCCTGTATACAACTGGTATATACAACTATATGTATATACAGAACTATATTCTGTAATAGTATCGGGGTATTATTCAGTCAATATGTGGTGGTAATTTTTGGTCATGTTCTGGTGGTATCTTTGGGTCCTTATGAAAGAGTGTTATTGGTAATATTGGGCTTGGTATAGAGGAATTTGTTTGGTAGCAGTATGATAGTGATATGTATGGTGAGGTATTTGCTCCTTGTATAGTTTGTAAGGCTGAAAAAAGACAGACATCCATCTAGTTCAGCCTATTGTGCTACAGTGTTGATCCAGAGGAAGGCAAAACCCCCCATGAGGTAGAAGCCGATTGTCCTCATTTTAGGGAAAAAAATCCTTCCCAACTCCAATCTGGCAATCAGAATAAATCCCTGGATCAACGACCCTTCTCCAGAATCCTAGACACTATAACTTGTTATACTATTACACTCTAGAAATGCATACAGACCCTTTTTGAACTCTGTATGCGCTCCCAGAGGAATCAGATACAGCTGAAGTATCCCTGCCAGCGCTCGGGCCATGGCTTCACTCACTGCACCCCAGAAATTAATTATATTACACATGGGAGCCACAGAAATTACATTGCTAACTGCACCTTAGAAATTAATTGCACATTGTACTCAATAAATAATATAATTCACTGTACCCCAAAATTTATTATATTACACACGGAACCCTAGAAATGAATTAAATTACTCACGGTACTCCAGAGATCACATCACTCACTGTACCCCAGAGATTATTACATTATACACTGTACCCCAGAGACTAGCTACATTAGACAAAGTAACCCAAAAATTGTGTGTATATATATACATCTAATGAACAAAAACACACTACATATGACAGTTTTTCAGCACTGACGGTGTCGTTTGCTTGATTGAAATTTGATGCTTGCAAACGCAGAATTCCAACAAGCGAACGACCCAGACTGCCCGAGGCAGATTTCTGCTTCCTCTCGTTTAGTGCTGTGAGTAAAGCACCTTGAAGAATTCTTTGACAGCACGTGCTGAAAATTCTTGTGTAAAATCAGTGTCATCTAAACAGCAACACTGATTTTACACAGGGTATAATGTCAATCAGTTTCTTGTCGGATTGGGTGCCGATTCTGAATCTTCCCCAGAATCATCATTCATATCTTCCGCGTGTACATACCCTTAAGATATGTACACAGGGAGTATAGCGGGATATACTGTGCGCTCGGCTATTTGATGGGTGTTTTAGAAGTACGTGCAGGCCAGTCCACACTTCTAAAATGTTGCAGGGCTGGCCCCATTCACTTTCACTTTTCCCAGCACGTAAGTTCAGAGAAGAAGTGACAGGCCACTTCTTTCTCCCGGAGCGAATGTACATGTATGGAAAATAGAAGTTTATCATATCTCTCAAAGAGAACTATGAATTACTATAGTTACAGTCTGTACTTGCAGCACAATTATGCCCTGAAGTACGGACCACAAAGACGGTGTGTGAATATATCCTTATAAGCTAGACACATAGCTGTACATACAGTATATACACATCTCACATATACAGTACATACCCTACTCACATTAACACACAACGTCTGGCACCCGTGTCCCCTCCTTTCCTGTCTCCTGTAGTCTGGAGCAGTTGGTAGCTTCTTCCTCCCACTACAGACAGAGGAGGCAGGGGGCCACTGATTCATTCAGCAGGAGCTTCTCTTTTTCCCTGATGAGGGTTGAGCATAGGGAAAGTGGTATACGAGGGGAGGGAAAGATACCTACACAGCCCCATATACAAAGTGTGATGGAATGAGAGCAGCGTTCTGATTGGTGAATCAGCCCCTGCTGACTTCTCCTCTACCAATCAGTGCTGCTCTCACTCTTCACTGACACTTGAGGCTGCTACCTACTCTCTCCCCCCAAAATGTACAGAAATATAGGAGGCAAAGGGTTAACTTCTTCCTCCTCTGTGCTTTGCCCTCCCCCACTTACTCTATTCTCCTGCTTTGATATGGATTATTTTTATTATAGTGGCTATAAAGTGGGTGGACCATCCTCCACCCAGAAAAAAGTGTGGGTGGGATCAGTCCCCTCCACCTACCCCCCACACCCCTTAAAATAGACCTATGCTATTAAAAAGAAGTAGAACTGGCGAGTCGGTGCCAGGTTCATACATGTCCCCATAAGGTTTCCATGCTGCCCCTGTTTCTGTGTGTGTATATGTGTGTGTGGAATAGTGGAGCAGAATCTCCTTTTTTGCAGTATGCTGGTATTATAGACATCATAGCCACTGATACTCTGCTTCTTGTTTCTCTTCCCCTCTCCATACACCAGTATTTGCAGCTACAACCTGTTCTCTTAGTTGAGCTCAAAATTACTCTTTTTTCTGCTCTACAGATTCTACTAGTGAGGAAGAGGAGTAAAGGAGTCTGATAACTGAAGAAAGAAGAAATTTTGACTAGGATATATTACAAAGTGTCTTACCTTTGCTTGTACTATTGAGTTATAGAAAATCGTTCAAGCATTTTGGACCTAAGTGATTGCCAAGATTGACATCATTATAATCAACCACTCAGTAGTTGTTTTTGATGAAAAGATTGCTTTAAAGTAAGTAATGAAACTTAAAGTAGTGGCCATGTATTTTGACAAGGATACATTTAAAGTAATTCATATTTAATAAAAAAAACCCTCATACTTCCCATCTTCCTCAACTCCATTCACAATGCTGGCTCTGTGTGCTGTCTCTCTCCAGCCTTTTGTTTAGTGCTGCCAACATCAGTCAGAACGTCACCGATCTAGCCACTAATTGGCTGCAGTGGCAATGTGCCACCTGACTCACTGCCCAATGTGTTCACTTCTCAATGGTAAAATAAGGTAATGGATGCAGCCAATCAGCGGAATTAAACAACAGATTGGGAAGAGGTGGTCTGCAGAGTCCACGCTGGATTGGAGGTGATAAGAAGGGTGACTTTTTTTATTTGATCTGTGAAACAGTCCCTAAATTGATTTAAGGTCTAGGTCTAAAAAATCACTTTGTTGCCCATTGCAACAAAGGGCCCCTTTAATCAGAGGGCCCCTTTAATTTTTCCAGAGCGCTATATGAAATGAGAGGGGTGCTCTGATTGGTTGCTATAGGCAACAAAGTGAGTTTTAGACCTAGACAGTTTTCATACATGTGGCCCTTAGAGTATGATACTGCTCAATAATTGGTATGATAATGTTAAATATATTGAAAGGGGTATTTCCAACCTGTATATTGATTATTGAAAATGAAGCAGTAGAAGAGAGAAAAAATCTTTTAGGGTATGTTCACACAGCGTAATTGCGGCGCGTACAGTACGCACCGTAATACGCCATGTGTTTTGGGAGTTGCACTGATTAGCACGTATTCCCAAAACACAGCGGCGGCCGGCAGTCCACTGGCCCCATTGACATGCATTGTTTGCGGTGCGTTATCGCCACGAGCAATTGACATGTCACTTCAATCGTATTGTATGCACAGCTATGGATTACCGTAATTGCGGTGCGCATTTTGCCGCATTTAACGTGCAGTATGTGACAAAATACGCAGTGAAATGCGCTCCAAAATAAGCCATGTGAACATACCCTTAGAGGCTAACTTGAGAATGAAACAGTCACAGTACTAGTTTAGAGGCCCATCCCTCTCTAAATTTTTCACTGCACAGCCATTTGTGAGCATGAGGGTTTCACATGTGGGCATGTGTGTGATATTTGTGATGTGTTCTTTTGTTAATTGTGTAAAGATATAAAGAATATACCATAACATTCCTGTATTTGGTTCTGAGACAAGGCCCCATGCAAATTTCTTGCACATGGAACCTGTGCTGTCAGTGTCCACACATGATTACAACCGTAGCTAGGATGTACTCTTTTGAGTTTGCTATATTTACTAAGGCATGGCTGAGAAGCCCAATGAGCCGAATAAGTTTTCTAATGCATATCTGACCTTTTCCCCTTTTTTTGGGGAATGCAATAGGCTACACTCCTTTTCCCTGGTTATTTGAGACTTTTGCCCTTCAAACAAAACATATGGTTGATTAGCAGGAATGAGGACTATAAAGACAATAGTCACATGTTCAAATTATTCCTTTCTGCTATTCATTTATTAATTTTAAGCTTGTATAGAGAAGAACCTTTAGGATATTGAGAGAATATTGAAAATGTTCTCGTTCCTAAATTAATCAAGAAAAGTCAGAGGAGCTCCCAATTACATCTCATACACAATTTAATTAGAATAATTAATTTAAGAAGTAAACCCAAATGTAATACAATCTCTAAGGATCTTTGACTTTTTACCCATCCCAGTTAACACTAGAAGAGGATTAAGCAGGGGTGTCGCTAGGCAGTTTCATTCAGGGCACAAGCCCCGAACAAAGCTGCCTGTGCCCCGAATCTCAGATCGTCGGGTTTCAGGCAGCTGCTGGCCTGAAGCGCTGACGATCTATTCAGTTGTATGTGCGTCCTCTGGACACACATACAGCTCAGGGCCTTTCCTAATGTGCAAGGAGGGAGAGGGAGGACGACTGCAGGAGGTGACCGGAGCCGAGGATGGAGGAGGGGGAGTCGGGTGCTCACCATAGTTTCAATAGTTCCTGAGTCAGGAAGTTCAGCAGCAGTGAGTGAGAAACTCCGCCCCCTGCTGTTATCTCTGCTCCCAGACCATCTCCTGCAGCTACATTGTCCTACACTGTCCTCATGGCTTCAGCAGCAGCTCCCACAGGTACCCACATTCTGAAGGTCTCTAGTGAGTGAATAGCCTTACTGTAGAGACCAGGACTACATAGTATAATATCAGTAAAACATAATCTTCATGAATATGAACTGAACTGAATGTATATATGTCTGTGTATACATGTATGTATATGTGTGTATATCTGTGTATGTATATGTGTGTATATAGTGTATGTATGTCTGTATATATCTGTATGTGTATATGTATGTGTATATAGTGTATGTATATGTGTATATAGTGTATGTATATGTGTGTATATTGTATGTAGATATGTGTATAGTGTATGTATATGCCTGTATATATAAATGTATGTATATATGTGTGTATATAGTATATGTATATGTCTGTACATAGTGTATATATATGTCCGTGTATAGTGTATGTATATGTCTGTGTATGTAGTGTATATATGTGTATGTATATGTCTGTGTATACATGTGTGTGTATATAGTATATGTATATGCATGTATACATGTGTGTATGTATATGTGTATGTATATATGTGTGTATATGTATATATGTATGTAAATGTGTATGTACTGTATATATGTGTGCTCATATATATGTGTATATATATTTATGCATATACACACATATCCACAATATTTCTCCATTCACATCACTAAAACATAATCCTGTTTGCTGCAGCCAGACTAAGGGTATGTTCACACTGCGTAAACTGCAGGGGCGGGGAGCCGGCAGCTCGCCGGCCCCATAGACATTCATTGTTTACGGCGCGTAAACACCGTAAATAATGTGCATGTCACTTTCTCCCCACGCGGCGGATTTGCCGAGCGGGTAGAGGAGATGGAATCCATAGTTCTCTATGAGAACTATGGATTACCGTAATGACAGAGACGGATTTCAGCCGTACTGCAGCGCAAATACGGCGCGCAGTAGGGCTGAAATCAGCGCCCAAATCAGCCGTGTGAATGAGCCCTTACAGTAATTCATAGCTCTCATAGAGCTATGAATTACTGTAAGACTCCCCTGGCGTGCAATATGATCATATTGTACACTGGGGGAGAGAAGTGACAGGTCACTTCTTTGCATTGATTATGCGCCACTGATAGTGGAAGTGAATGGGGCCAACCACCCCTCCCCCCCCGTGCTTTAGAAGTACGCACTAAACAGTGCCTACTTCCAAAACATACAGCATACTGTGGCATAATACTGCACTAAGGGTATGTTCACACAGCATATAGTGACATGTACCTGTGCGCACCACTATATGTCTGCTGTTGGAAGTACGTGCTCTCCAGCATGTAATTTCAGCAACGCTCCGGCCACCTCCCATCCACTTTCACTTTTCCTCCCAAAATAAGAGGCATGTCACTTATTTTTACGGGCATCTTCTGTGTGCAGGGAAAAGAACAGCTTATCCTAGTACTCACCGCTATGATTTTACCGTATTTGTGGGGTGCACTTTGGGTGCATTACAGCACAGTTATGCCCCACAAATACGCTGTGTATGTTCACACGACATAATGTCGGTCAGTACTTCGGTGCGTAATTGCGCTTCAATACGTCCGACGAATGGGACGACATTACGGTAATTCATAGCTCTCATTCAGAGCGACGATAACCTGTTCTGAGGAGAATAAATATCAGTGAGAGCTTCAGAGAGACGCGCTGGCCACAGTTTTTTCTCTGTAAAAACACATGCGCAGTTCACAATGGAGTGTGAAAATGCAGTGTGAACCCCGCCCCTTTTGAGCAAAAACTTCCCAAAAGGGCCCCCCCCCGGATGTTTGGGCCCCTGCAGCCCTGGGATTAAGGAAGTGGTTGGAAATAAAGTTGTTAAAAAGAGAAGATGATTCATTTTTAGAGCTACTGCACATGGAGGAAGTTCTTCCAGTAGCAATAAAACAGCAACAATATTAACTTTCTGAAGCAAATACTGAAAAAAATTTCAAGGTTATTTGAAGTAACGAAAAAATATAAAAGAGAAGGGCATTGCCTTATGATTCAGCCCAAAAATGTATAATTAAAAGTTCAGCGTGAATGGATTCTGAGGGTTTAGTAATCTCCGCTAAAAAGAAATTGCCATTTGCAGAGTAAAGTTAATAATGAAAGGTAAAAAAAAAGAAAAAAGGGAAGGGCATGATTGTGGGTAAGAGGGGTTAGGATCAAAACTTTAAAAACTTCAAATAATAAAAAAAAAGTTTGATTAAAGTCTAACAATTGTTTAATATTTTATTTTTTTTTTTGCGAAAAAAATAGTTGTCACTAAAGGAGTAACCCCCCACTTTTTTGTAAAAAATTTTATTATATCTTTTCATGGGATGAATGAAAATATGACACTTTGACACAAAGTAAAGTGTCAGGTACAGTTGGGATAAAAAGTGTATGTTTGGTGTTTCCCCTTTAAAAAAACTCAACACACAACCACAATGTCTAAACCCCCTGGCAAAAAAAGTGATAATCCCTAAGTGAAAATGGACAAATTGTACCCAAAGTGTCAATATTTTGTGTGGTCACCACATTGCCTTTACTCTCTTGGGCATGGCATTCACTAGAGCTTCACAGGTTGTCATTGGAATCCTCTTCCACTCCTCCATGATGACATCAAGGAACTGGAGGTGTTAGAGACCTTGTGCTCCTCCATCTTACATTTGAAAATGCCCCACAGATGTTCAGTAGGGTTTAGGTCTGGAGATTGTTGGTGTTGACCTTTACCCTAATTTTCTTTAGCGAGGCAGTGGTTTTCTTGGAGATATGTTTGGGTCATTATGTTGGAATATTGCCCTGCACCTGTTTCTGAAGGGAGTGGACCATACTCTGCTTCATTTATGTCACAGTTAGAGTGGCCAAAATTTCTCAAAAAATTCGGTTCGGTCACTTCGCCGAATTTTCCGACAAAATTCGTTTGGGTTTCCGAATTATTTCGGCACGAATCACTTTAAAAAAACAGCTATTTCCAGGCTGCCCAGAGCCTGGAGGGTGCTGTAGACGTTGTGCCTATGCTTAAATATGCAGAGGGAGCTTGGTTTGGTCTTCATCAATGTTGTGTTTTAGTATGACACGCACAGGGACTGCCGCCGCTTCTTAGAACGTTCAACTATAAAATTCCCTGGGCATTAAGAGGGCAAACTGCCCAAAAAAATCAAGCGGGAATGTAGCCTGATAAAGTCATTTCCAGCGAAAGCTGGAAAAAAAACAAGCTGCGAGCTCAGGTGGCAACATTAGTGATAGAGTGTGGAGGTGACGGCGGCAGCCACAGCAGCATGAGGTCAGGCAGTGGCACAATGACATTCTGGAGGCGGCAAAAAACAGTATTAGGCCACAGAGTGGCACAATCACACAGTGTGGAGGTCAAGGCAGCGCAGCATGAGGTTTAGGCAGTGGCACAATGACATTTGGAGGGGGAAAAAAAAACAGTATTAGGGCACAGAGTGGCACAATCACACAGTGTGGAGGTCACGGCGGCAGCAGTATGAGGTCAGACAGTGGCACAATGGCATTCTGGATGTGGCAAAACAGTATTAGGCCACAGAGTGGCACAATGATACAGTGTGGGGGTCCGGCGGCAGCAGTATGAGGTCAGACAGTGGGCACCCAAAGACATTTTGGAGGCGGAAAACAGTACTAGGGCACAGACTGGCACACGCACACAGTGTGGAGGTCACGGCGGCAGCAGTATGAGGTCAGACAGTGGCACAATGGCATTCTGGAGGTGGCAAAACAGTATTAGGCCCCAGAGTGGCACAATGATTTCAGTGGGAGGTTTACGGCGGCAGCAGTTTTGAGGTCAGACAGTGGCACAATGACATTTTGGAGGCGGAAAAAACAGTATTAGGGCACAGAGTGGCACAATCACACAGTGTGGAGGTCACGGCGGCAGCAGTTATGAGGGGAGCTGGCACAAAGGCATTTGGGGTGGCAAAACGTATTAGGCCACAGGTGGCACAACACACAGTTGGAGGTCACGGCGGGAGCAGTAGAGGTCAGGCAGTGGCACAAAGAATTTGGGGCGGCAAAACAGTATTAGGCCAAGGTGGAAATGATACAGTGTGGAGGTCAGGCGGCAGCAGTATGGGTCGACAGTGGCACAATGACATTATGGAGACGGAAAAAAAAAGTATTAGGCCACAGGTGGCCAATGATACTGTGGAGGACGGCAGCAGCGTATGAG
>JAODAL010058002.1:0-22347 GCA_025379985.1 Phyllomedusa bahiana | reverse complement strand
CCAAACAAAAAGTTGTGGATCTTAAGAGGGGCATGACCTCCCACACAACATATTTACGGCAATTACACCAAAATTGTGTTTCTGATAAGCTAAATATATTAAAAGGCCTGCACCAACTTATAAATTAATTGTATCCCAATGTATAGAATGTGTCAATTTTTAATACATTTTCCCCTATATTGTTATGCTTACAGATGTAGCAAAGTAAATTGATGGTGATATTTGTAGCAGTGAAAAATTTAGACATATTTTTGCCATGATATTATGGTGATTTTATCTGTTAACCCTTTAAGGCACCCTGACGTTCCTGAACGTCATGGATCACTGCCTGTTAATGCACCATGACGTCCAGGAACGTCATGAAAGCTTTCTGTCTCCCTGTGCAGAAATAAGATGAAAGCTCTATGCTAATTGCTGTTTCTGACAGCTAATTAGCACATCTACACAGCAGGTGATCAATCATTGCAGTTCCATGCTGAGGATTGCTGGGATTGGTCAGTCAGTCTGCTGACTCACCCATTACAGCTGATCCATCCCTTGGCTCTGTTCTGTGAGAGAGAGTGAGGAGATCGCATTTCTGTGCTGGGTCCTAGTGCCCTGTGCTGCGATCTGGGCTGTCACAGCCTGAAATACTTTATTAATCCCTCCACTGCCTAATCACTTCACTGCCAGTGTGATCTATTTGTGGCAGCTGTCTGATCAGACAGTTGGCCACTTTCAAGTTCCAGCAATTTTCTGCCAGTGATCCTCACTGGCTCATACAGTGAAAAACACACAAAAAAATTAACCTCTTCATTGCCAAGTCCATGTTCCCCTCACTCATATTGTTAAAGCTGTCTGATCAGTTAAAAAGACAGTTTGTAACTTCTGTTCCCACATCTGTCACTGCCCATCACTAACCCAAGAAAGCCTGAAAAATATTCTAAAACAAGAAGGTACTTCTTTCAATTCTGAGGCCTGTGGAAGAGTCAAAAAGCGCATATGGGCCACAAGTTGGATATTTTTAAAAACTGCATAATAAGGAGAATCATTATTGAGTTGCGATTTCTTGGTAAAATCTACGGGGTTCCAATGAATAATGAACAAAAATCGGAAATCTGCATAAGTAAAAATTTTGAAATTCCACCTTCGCTTTTCATTAATTTTGTGAAATACCTAGAGGGTTAATAAACTTCCTAAATGCTGTTTTGACTATGTTAAGGACTGTAGTTTCTGAAATGGAGTCATTTATGGGGGTTTCTAACATGCAAGACCCTCAAAACCACATCAGAAGTGGCCTGGTTCCAAAAAAAATGTTCTGCAAATTTTCTTGAAAATGTTAAAATTTGCTACTAAATTTCAAAGCCCCCAAATGTCTTAAAAAATAATAGGATGTTTAAAAAAATCATGCCAACACAAAGTAGACATATGGTAGATGTTCATTATTTACTACTTTGTTGGTGCGACTATGTGTCTTGCACACAGAAATTTTTAAACTTTGAAAATGGCAAATTTTTCCACATTTTCACAACATTTCGATATTTTTCACACCTGAACAAGGATTTTATCGACCAAAATTAATTGCTAAATTAAAGCACAATGTTTCACGAGAAAACAATCTCTGAATCACATGGATAGGTAAAAGTATTGAAAAGTTATTCACAGATAAAATGGCACATTTCAGATTTGAAAAAAAGGCCTTGGTCCTTAACTCCAAAACAGGCTTAGACCTTAAAGGGATAAGTTTATTTTTGCTTCATCTGGGTACAAAAATGGCTTTTAGATGTCAAATTTTACCTTTGTTATTTATTATAATGTTGTAAAACATTAGCCTTACTTTTTCTTCCTTTTCCTGCTTAGTTTTGCATTCTACATGGAGCAAAAGAAAGGGTAATCATCAATAATGTCCTGATAAATTCATTAATTCACACATTTTCCTATCTGTTATATGAAAGGAGTTCAGTAGAAACATAACTTCTAGAAAGAAAGAATATTGAGTCTCACTGCTATAGAGAGTTATTGTACATTTTGCATTATGCCTCAGGCAGAAAGATGTAGCTTACCAAATCATATCACTATGTGTACAGGCAATCACTCATCATCAATTTAAGTGACAACAAAAGTTTCAGTCATGTTTTCCCTGTGAGTAATAGCGAGGTCAAATATGCTGTCACTTGTCAGTGCTAATACAGAGGGGTGCGGTGTGCTCTCTAAGTAAAATAAGAGTGAGCGAATCCTTAATGATTTGTTAGTGCTAAATCTCTGCCAGGTTTTTTTCATTGTTATGTTATTACATTGTAGGTTCCTTTGATTTCTTTTGTTTAATTTATCCTAAAGTACAAACCAAGCCCCGGTCTACATGGTACTCTTGTACACCACAAACATCCACTTATAGCTTTCTGACAACGTCACCTTGGTGTTGCATTTGTCATTGTATTTTCCAACCACAAAATAAACAAAGAGCTTCATGAAGTAGATTATGGTGCCACAGGCCATATGAATAACAAATGATTTCATATACAGATAGTGCATATGCAGTTACAGAAAATAATGAACAAGGAAAAGGTGCAGTCGCTGCTTCCAATCTTGATCAAGTGCAAGAAGTTAGTAGCATATTGAACCAAAATCTGAATTTTATTGAGTCAATAAATCTTTCCTTATTTAATTTGTCATTTTTCTTGAATTACAGAAGAAATTCTAATCTTCTCATAAATTAAAATCATTAAAAGGATAGTTCAGTTCATCTCTAAATTCATTCACAGCATGTAGACCTAGGTGGACTATGTTTGCCCTATTTTACAAATGTGTCAGGTTCCTGCACCAGACACAAATGCATGTTCAATGTTTCTTTTCAATGAAGCGGTCATCAGTGTGTGATTCAGCCAAAGGATGCTACATTCTTTGCCTTTCTGTGACTTTTTCAGTCTCTCTGCTTTTTGTTGCAACCTGCTGATGACAATCTGTGACTCTCTCATGTCAGTGGCCACTTCCATCTGAGAGCATTCTGCATGAAGCCTCATAATGTTAAGGAACTGTTGATGAATTTTAAGGTTTTGTCTTGGTCTCATGATGTCAAAATGTGAATGGTACGGTGCAGGTAGTGGATCCACGGGACCACCGCAACTAGTGGTGACGGCCACAGCAGGGAGCAGAGTCTAAGTAGGTCCCGGTGTTCACCAGAGCCTGTCACAAGGCAGGTTGGGTTTGCTGCGGCAGGAGTCCTACCAGGTTGCTACCCCTGACATAACTAGCTTGCGGCAGCAGCCGAGGTGCGATTAAGTACCAAAACATAAGACGAAACTTGTAGTCAAGGTCAGGCGATAGGTCAGGGCAGGCGGCGTAGATTCATGGTCAAGAAAACGTAGCGAAGGTCAGGTACACGGAATAGATGTAGATGCGCAGGAAAGGCTTTCTCTGGAGGCACGTGGCACTGAAGATCCGGCGAGGACATGCCGGAAGCAGACACCTTTTGTAGGGTCAGCGGCCGCCAATCAGCCAATTACCAGCACGCTGGCAATTTAAATTTGAGAGAACTGGCGTGTGTGAGCCCTAATGAGCGGGGACACGTGCACCGGCCAGCAGAGGAAGCAGGAGTAAGTACTCCTGTGAAGAGGAGCGAGAGTGCCCGCGGCCCGACCCACGGACCGCGGCGCAACTCGTCTCCGAGGCCGGGGGGATGGCAGGGACCCGGGTGCACCCACCGCACGCAGATTGGGCCTCGGGACCACTTGTAATAGTACCCCCCCCCACCTAGGCCTCCAGCTCCCAAGATCTCTCCTCTGGACCAAAATCCTCCCAGTCGATGAGAAAAAAAACGTTTTCCTCTGATCGATTTCATGGCCAGGATCTCCTTCACCGCAAACACGTTGGAGGCCTCTGCTTCAGGAGATGGGGAGGTGACTCGCCAGGAGAAGCAGTTCAGGACTAGTGTTGAGCGATTACGTTGGCCATCGACATCGGTCGATGGTTGATACCCGGACCATATGGGCCCAAAATAATTGAGGGTCGATGGTAGATTATGATCGATGGACCTTTTAAAAGTCTAGGGGGAAAAGGCAACACCTTCATTCTTACACCAAACGGGCTGGGGAAGGGGGGGAAATTAACATCCACAACAGCCCAAAATGGATACGGGGCAAACATTTTTAGGCAACACACTTGGTTAAAAAAAGCCACAAAAAAAAAAATAAACGGGCCCAAATTCACAAATCCTGTCTTGCCCCCAAAAACCATGCCCCGCCACTAATTAAAAAGTCCCGGGAAGGCAGTATGATTTGAACCATCTTTTTAATTAAAACGGGGAAAATTGAATATCCCTGTCCTGAAATGCAGCATAAACCCCAAAAACCTGATGCCCCCAGTTAAAAAAAGTCCCGGGAAAAAAAGGGAGTCTTTCAAACCACCTTTTTAGTTTCACTGGACTTTGGGACTTTACCTTTTGGGGCCCACACCCATGAGCCCCAAACCTGCTGACCCCAGTTTTAAAAAGTGGGGGGAAAAAAAGGAGTCTTTCAACCACCTTTTTTAGTTTCACTGGCCCCATTGAATTCCTGTTTTGGTCCGCAGTAGGGACCATTAAACCTGTCTGCCCCCCCAAAATTAAAAAAAGTCCCGGGAAAAAGGAGTCTTTGAACCACCATTTTATTTTTCCATTTGGAAATAAATTATACCTGTCTGGGGCCACAGCATACCCCCAAAACCCTGCATGACCCCAGATTAAAAAGTCCCGGGGAAAAAGGATTTCTTTCAACCCCCATTTTTAGTTTAAACTGGAACTTTATACGGGTCCCTGTCCGGGGTTTAGCCCCTTGCTCCTCCGTTGGAGTCCCAAAACCAAATTTTGAGCTTCATTTGGGGAAATTTATGGTGGTTAAAGCTCTGCCCCCCCCCAAATTTGCCTTTTTTCCCCTTGGCATTCTTTTTCTTTTTTTCCTCAACGGCTGGGGGAAAAATTGTCTCTTTTTATTTGTTTTTCTGCCCGTGCTCCAAAACCCCAATGCCCTTTCTGAATAACCTACTTCGGGAAAAAGGGTTTTCTTTTCCCTCTTGTACAATTAAAGGGGAAATTTTTTTTTCCAGTTTTTTTTTCATGAAGTTTTTTAGGGGTTTAATTCTAAAAAAACACTTTTTTAAAATCGGTGGAACCCCACCATGTTTTTTGTTTCTCTTTTTTAATTGTATTAAATGGGTTGTCTCAATACAGGGTTTGGGAAAGCTATTTTTAAAGATCTTGCAAAAAATTTCATTTTTGCTTATGGTCCTTTAAACAGGGTCCTAATTTTCCCTTTTTTCTGACAGCCCATCCCCCTTGGGACCCACTTTTGGCCAACTGGGGAAGAAAAATGCTGCTAAAAAAACAAAATTTTTTAAAATAGAACCTGTAGTATACCCTGTATTTTTAAAAGAAAAAATCCCCCCAAAAAAATTAAAAAGCTTTGCCCCTTGAGCCCTTTGGACAATTGGGGAAAAAACAAATGTTGTTGGGAAAAAACATTTTTTTATAATGGGGGCCTGAAGTTTTTGCTGCTTTTCAAAGAAACCTTTGAAAAAAAAAAATTAAAAAAAGGGCCCTTCTCAGCCACTGTTAAAATTGTGGGGGGAAAAAATCCCACTTGAAGCCACATTTCTTTTCCCAAAGGACCATAAATTTTTGCTGTATCTCACAGCAACATGCCCCCAAAAAAAATTATAAAAATGACTTTCAGCCACTATTAAAAATTTTTGGGGGGGAAAAAATGCCCTTAGAAGCCACATTTCTTTTCCCCAAAGGCCCCATGTTTTAATTGCTGTTTTCACGCAAACATGACCCCAAAAAATTAAAAATTTATAAATTCTCACCCAACTTTTTAAAAATTTGGGGAAAAAATCCCACTTTAAAAACCCACATTTCTGTTAAAAAGGGACCAAGTTTTATTGCTGTATCTCACGGGCAAAAATGACCCCAAAAAATTATAAATTTTACTTCTCAGCACTATAAAAAAATTTTTTGGGGAGAAATCCCCTTTAAAAGGGCCACTTTTCCCTTTTCCCAAAGGACCATTTTTTTGTTGTATCCACGCAACATGACCTCAAAAACATTGAAAATTCAAAAAAAATTTCAAAAGGGTTTAAAGTGAGAAAAAGGGAATACGGTGTTGTATAAAAACCCCTTGCTTTTTTTCCCAGTCCCCCTAACAGAAAAAAACCACCCAAATTTGAAACTTTTGGGGAAAAGAGAAAAAAATTGCAGAAAGAAATGTCTTTTAAAAAAAAGTTTTAAAGGGACCATTTCATTTCATCTTTTTGGAAAAGTAAACGTCCCATTTTCTGTGGAAACCCCAGATCCCGTTGTCTTAATGACTCCTCCAGCTGTGTTGAAGGTAAAAAAAAAACCTTCCCAGATATGACCTGGCTGCGGGGGGCAGGCCAAAAACCCCTTTTGGCTTTGGCGAGGAGTCGGGCCTTTTAATCCATTTTGGATCCCAGAAGTCTAAGGGGGCCCGGGAAAAAACATCCAAAAACATTGGTTTTTGGAGAGCGATAGCCCATGCACCATGATCTTAACTGGTCTCTGTGTTTTGGGAAAGTGTGCCCGGCATTGAAATGCTTTGGAAAGGGTTTTGGTAAATAAAGATTGCCGAGGTCCCCCATTAGGTTTCTGCCCCCTTTTGCACTGTTGTTCCCCGTTTAGGGGCCAAATTGGAAATCAAATGCTGTCACGTCGTGATTTTTTTCCCACCGTGACATTTGAAGAACTTTGAACAGACGCAAAAGATGTCCCCAATTTGACCCAATCGAAAAGGCCCTCCTTTTTCCTGATTTTATTCTATTTGGGGTGGGGGGAAAGGGAAAGTGCTGGTTTTGTTTTGTAGGGGATCCAGGAGGGTGGCCACCCAGTAACTGTTGGTCATTTTGATGGCCTTAATGCGAGGGGTCATGTTGGAGGGGAAAAGGAGATCCCAAACAATTTATGTGAGAGATGGGCCTTGATTTCCCCCGCCCCCTGGGTCGAGGGGCACTAGCAAATGATCATCCTCATCTTCCTCCTCCTTCCCCAAAATTTGCGCCAATCTTTCCAAGGCCGGGACATCGGTAACGTCGGGGGTTGGAATACCTCCTCCTCCTCCGCTTCCCCCGGACGCTTCAACAAGCCTTTACATGCCTGAGATGATGCACCCTGAAAAGCTGATGGCCACCTTACACCCAGCCCTGGACCCCCAAAAAACTGGGCCCAATGAAGGGCCGATGAAAAATTGTTTTAAAATGTCGGGGCCTTTGGGAAATTTTAGGGGAAAGGGGTCGTGTCCGGGTCTGTGTCCGTTCCTCCCCCTGTCGCTGGGGGACCCGGGTTTTTTCAGGTTTTCCCAAAGATCGTTCCGAACTAAGATCCATAATTTCTCATGCTTTACAAGGGCATTTGGGCCGCAATGACCATTTTGGTGGGTTCTTCAAAATGGAAGGAAAGGTGCAGAGCTCTTTAACCTGCTCCACTCTCGGTGGCTCAACAACCCCGAAAGGGCCCCCACCCCTGCCTGGCAGGCCATGTGTCACTTCGTATGGGTAATGGCATTGCGCTTTTGCCCCCATTCGTGGAGCAATTTTTAGGGGGGAATTCCAAACGTGTTGGGCCCCGTCAAAAAATGAGACGGTTGACGGGGGGAGGCCGAGCTGAGCTGCAACGCAGCCGGGTTTGGATTTAAGCAGGGGGCCGGGAAAAACGGAAGTTTCGAAATCAAAACCCCGAGCCTTCTTTTAGCAGGCCCGTCCAGACGGGTAGCTCTTTTGAAATTTTGGATGAAAGGTTCATGGGCATTTTTGGCCGGCAAGGGGTGTGCTCCAGCTAAAGTCTTAAAGGGGGGCCAGCAGATTTCGCCCGTTATCGCCACCATCTTGGGCCCGGCACAAGTTTTTTGGCACCCAGCCAAACGCTCGGTCTCGTTTTCGGAAAGCCCCTTAAAAGCTCCTTTAAACCCGTGTGGGGAACGGGGCTTTCCAAAACGATTAATTTCAACCCCGGGGCCGGGTTTTTGGGCACATGGGTACCACCAGAAAGGGCCCTTTTGGGGGGAAAGGGAAACCCCGCACCATCCTAGGTTTTGAAAAGGCGTTTCGCCGAGGGCCCGAGAGCCACGTCACCCCCAGAGGGCATCCCCCAGCTAACCCCGTGAGCTGTCACAGGGATTTTAGCGGGGCCCTTTGGGCCGTGCATTTCTAGGCCATGTGTCGGTTGGGGAGATGGACTTTTAGGCACAGATGCAGACAACGCGCTTGAAATTTTGATGACAGTGGCTGGCCCCGGGCGGGACGGCTTTTCTGCCCAAAAAAATGCCTGCTCGGTCTGGTATTGGGGGGAGGCAAGGGCCATACGTGGCGGGGAAACCCCTCTGTGTTTCCAAACCCGACGGAAGGCAACATTTTTCCCCAAAACCAAAAACCCGGCCCAAAGCCGACATTTCAGGTTTTGGCTTTGGGGGTGGTTTGGGTTTTTAAAATGTTTCTTTGCCCCCCAAACTGAAAGACCCGAAAAGGCGGCTGCTTGGGTGGCCACTGTCGGCGTTTTCAGGTTAGTCAAACTGGCGGGGAAAGGGGAAAAGGGGTTTGGGGGTGGGTCTTGGGGTTGGGGTAAAGGGACTGGGGGGACTGGTGGAGGTGAAGCGGAAAGGGTGATCCCCCATCATGACCCCTTAGAAAACATGGGCAGTAAGGAAAGTTGGGGGGTGGCGGAGGAGGAGGAGGGGCGGAGGGCAGAGGGTTTTACAGTTTGGGTTTGGGGGCCCGGGGTTGGTTTTGGCCCCTTTTTTTGGGCCCAAATGTTGCCTTTTCCCTTTCTCTATGCATTCGCTGCATGTTTACCTTTGGCATTTTTGGGGGGGGGTTTGGGTTTAAAAACCCAAGGTTCTTGCTCCCACTTTTGCGGGTTTTCGGAAAAGGGGGCATATGCTCGTGGGTGAATCAGAGGTTGCTCAAAAAAAGGGCCCCGGCTTTTAGAAGGGTTCTGGGCCTTTTTACGGCGAAATAAAAAGGGGAGCGGGGGTTTTCGCTGACCGTGGCTGGCGGAATCATTTTTTAAAAAACGGACTTTTTGCGACCGCCCCCTCCCCCTTTTTTAGGCGGGACCCATACTGGGCCTTTTCCCCCTCTCCTTTCCCCCCTCGTCCAGTGATGAAGCGGTCGCAAGCAAAAATTTTGATTTAAAAGACCACGTTGGATCCGCAATTCGTCTTTTAAACATCATAAAAAAGGTGTTTTGGGCGTCCCTTTCTTTCTGCATCCCGGAGCTGCGGGCTACAAGCAAGAGGGACTGCAAGGCGTTGCCGGCCCCCCGGGGTTTTTTGCCGATTGGGACCGGCTTCCTTCTCCTCCTTTGATGGCATTCCAAATTAAAAAGGGGGTCAGAGCAGAGAAAATAAAACCTTTTGGGGCCCCTTGATCTTTTAAAAATGCCTTCTGACCCCAACCCCCATTTTTTTCATCAAGAATTTTCAGAAAATTTGGGTTATCCACGTGGTGGGTACACGAAGTTGACATTTGGGTGCTTCATGTTGGACGGAAGTGATTATGGGTGATGACGAAAATTTTTGGCCGTGACTGGGAGGGGCGGGAGGTAAGGAAATGCTGGATGCAAAAAAGCATTAACCACTGAAGGCAGATTGGCGACGCTGTTCGTTACTGAGATTCACAGGGCCCTGACCCACAATGACAGGCCTGACGGTCCTCCCAATTTGACGATCCGCTGGCATGCGTGTTGGTTGCCAGCACTGGATAGGAGGACCTTCTCTCGTACCTCTACCTCCATGTCCTACTCCCCTCTTTGCTCGCTTACCACCTGAATTTCGCCCATGTTCAAATATAAAAAATTTGAGAAGGTATGGAAGAGTTTTGGAAAGTCTCCTTTTAAAAGACGGCAAATCACAGCTTTTCTCAAATCCTTCAAAATAAAATTGCTGTATTCACATTTTTTGGCACCTTTCAATTCACCTGTGGTAACTACACAATTGCTGGATTCAAATTTAACTGCAAGGTGGCTCTATCAACAAATCTGGACTGGGCAAAAGTGCAAAAAACACATATCTGTAATGTATTCGGATAATAAAAGGTATTTTTTGGCACCTTTCAATTCACCTGTGGTGACTACAAAATTGCTGTATTCACAGTTAAGTGCAAGGGGCCTCAATGAACAAAGCTGTAGTGCGCAAAAGGAAAAAAAAACGTATCTGTAATGTATTCGATAATAAAAGGTATTTTTGGCACCTATCAACCTGTGTGACTACAGAATTGCTGGATTCTAATTTAAAATGCAAGGTGGCTATATCAACAAAGCTGGGAAAGGGCAAAATTGAAAAAGAACACCTATCTGAAATGTATACTGATAATAAAAGTGGAGTTTGCACCTAACACAGAGACCTGCAGTTAAATAGAAAAGGTGTATCCTAACATAAGTTCAGGCTGCCCCAAAATCCAGGAAATATTCAATAAAAACTGTTAATAATAAAGCTATTGCAGTGCAATGTTCTACACTAAGTCTTGGTGAACTTTTCCCGTATTCTTTATAGAGCTGTTTCTGTGTTCGCCCGCGGCCCCCCCCCCCCGCTCCCCTCCGTGACTTTACAGCGGTAGATGCTCCTCCTGCTATGAGACGCTGAGAGACACTGATCATGAACAGGAAGGCCTGTTCTATGTAAAACGAGGTCATGTGATTTTTTTCCCGCCAATCGCAAACCATACACATCCCAGTCATGACGTCGCACACACATCTCACCCTGCTCTATTCTGTAAGCTGATTTGCTGGCCGCCAAAATGACAGGAAGCGCCGAAAATAGCGCAATCTTAATAGATGATGCACAGATTTTAACCTAAATAATCACATGATCTAAAAATTTCGATCAACATAAAAACTGTGCCGATTTCAACTTTGTCGATAATAATCGCTCAACACTATTCAGGACGACGGATTTCAGCAGGGAAACATGGAAGGAATTAGGGATCCTCATGGTGGGAGGAAGTCGGAGCTAGTAGGCCACAGGATTGATACGCTCCAAGACCTCAAACGGCCCCAAGCACCGTGGGCCCAGTTTGTAACTGGGTAACTTGAGCCAGATATATTTGGCCAACAACCACACCTTATCTCCTGGAACAATAGTCGGGGCAGGTCTCTTCTTCTTGTCTGCCTGGACCTTCATGCAAACTGCTGCACGCTGTAGAAACTCACGAGTCTGCTCCCAAATGGCTGATATGTCCTGTACCACGGCATCCACCGCGGGAACCTCGGAGGAAGAGGACACAGGGAGGGGTGGGCGGGGATGCCGTTCATAGACCACATAGAAGGGTGACGTGCCAGAAGACTCAGAGTCCAAGGAGTTGATCGAGAACTCGGCCCACGGCAGCAAACTGGACCAATCATCCTGACGGGCCAAGACAAAATGGCGCAAATAACTACCCAAGACTTGGTTGACTCTCTCCACTAGGCCGTTAGACTGAGGGTGGTACGCAGAGGAGAAGTCCAGCTTCACCTGTAACTGGGAGCAGAGTGCTCGCCAAAATCTAGACACGAACTGGACCCCTCGATCCGAGACAATATGCCGTGGCAGTCCGTGCAGACAGAAAATGTGTATGAAGAAAAGCTTAGTGAGACGAGGAGCAGACGGTAAACCAGGCAACAGAACAAAGTGAGACATCCTGGAGAAATGGTCTGTGATCACCGTATTTCCGGCGGAGGGAGGAAGGTCGGTGATAAAGTCCATCGCCACATGAGTCCACGGTGTATTAGGAGTCGGCAAGGGTTGCAGTAAGCCATCTGGACTGTGGCGCGTCGTCTTGTTACTGACGCAGGTGGTACATGCTTCCATGAACTCTCTAGTATCCTTGGCAAGGTCTGGCCACGAGTAGAAGCGAGAAATAAACTGATACGACTTCCAGGCGCCGAGTTGCCCAGACACTAGAGAGCAATGTCCCCATCTCAGGACTCTTCTCCGCAGAGCCGGGCGCACATACCTTTTGCCTGGAGGAACCCATTGGAGGTTAACCGGAGCCATGTGGACCAAACGATCCGGAGGTATGATGTGCTGAGGAACAGGTTCCTCCCTAACGACATCCGAAGAATGGGAGAGAGCATCGACCTTGACGTTCCTCTCTGCCGGACAAAAGTGGATCCGGAAGTCAAAACGAGAGAAGAAAAAGGACCAACGAGCTTGATGAGGATTGAGGCGCTGAGCTGACTGAAGGTACTGGAGGTTCTTGTGGTCTGTGTAGACATCAAAGGGGTTAAGGGCTCCCTCCAGGAGATGACGCCATTCCTCCAGGGCCATCTTGATGGCAAGCTACTCCCGATCCCCAATGGCATAGTTTTTCTCGACTGGCGAGAACGTCTTGGAGAAGAACCCACAAACGCGAGTCTTCCCCTTAAGCCCCTTCTGAGTGAGTACTGCCCCTGCACCTATGGAAAAGGCATCCACCTCCAATGAAAAAGGCTTCTCAGGGTCAGGGCGTGACAAGATGGGAGCGGAGGCGAAGGCGGCCTTTAACTCAGTGAATGCTTTTTCAGCCGCCGGAGGCCAACATCTCGGATTAGCCTTCTTCCTAGTCAGGGCTACGATCGGAGATACAAACATAGAAAAATGGGGAATGAACTGCCGATAATAATTGGCAAATCCCAGGAAACGTTGTATGGCCCGAAGGCCGACTGGTCGTGGCCACTGCAGGACCGCCGACAATTTAGTATGATCCATTTGCAGGCCTCCGTCGGAGACAATATACCCGAGAAAGGGCAGGCTAGTCTGATGGAACACGCATTTCTCCAGCTTAGCATACAGGCGGTTACTGCGCAGATGCTGCAGTACCTGGTGCACCTGAATCCAATGGGTCCGAAGATCAGGAGAAAATATCAGGATGTCATCCAGGTATACGATATCGCAAGTATAAAGTAGGTCCCTGAAGATATAATTGACAAACTCCTGAAAGACCGCTGGGGCATTGCACAGGCCAAACGGCATCACCAGGTATTCATAGTGCCCAACTCGGGCATTGAAAGTCATCTTCCACTCGTCACCCTCACGATTCCTGATGAGGTTGTAAGCCCCCCGTAGGTCCAGCTTAGAGAACACCTTGGCCCCTTGGAGTCGGTCAAAGAGTTCCAAGATTAACGGTCAAGGATATTGGTTTTTTACAATAATTTTGTAAAGGCCCTGGTAGTTGATGCAGGGGCGGAGAGAACCGTCCTTCTGCACGAAAAAAAAAAAAGGCAAAGGCAGGTGAGGAGGACTTAATGATAAAGGCCTGCAAATTCTCCTGGATGTAGGCCGACATGGCCTGGGTTTCGGGGACAGAAAGCGGGTAGACCCTGCCCCGTGGAGGGCTAGTCTCAGGCAGGAGATGTATAAGGCAGTCATAGGGGCAATGAGGCAGAAGGGACTTGGCCTGCTTCTCTGGACCACAACGCATGACTTTGCCTGTCTTCCAGTCGAGCGTAGGCGCATGGCGCTGCAGCCAAGGAAGGCCCGACAGAATCGCCGAGGAAGAACGAGTCAACACGTAGAAGGTTATCTTCTCCTTGTGCAGGGCCCCTAAGTGGAGGGACACCGACTTAGTAATAAACTGAATAGTGTCACCAAGGAGCTCCCCGCTGACCGAAGATATCACCAATGGCTTCTCCAGGCAAACCACCGGTAGGTGGTATTTGGACACCAGGGCCGCATGGATGAAGTTCCTGGCAGAACCGGATTCCACAAAGGCATGAACCAGAAACGATAGTCCGGAATCGGTCGTGATCTTGACTGGCATCGTCAGTCGTGTAGAGGAATAATTCGCACCTAGGGACACCTCTCCAACGTGGACGAGGTACGGGCGTTTCCCGGTCACTGGGGACGAATCGGACAGCCTCTATGGAAATGATCCGGACTGGCGCAGTAAAGGCATAACTTCTCTGCTCAGCGACGGGACAACTCTTGCTCCGACACGTAAGCTCGATCCACCTGTATGGGCTCCTCACTGGATGGCAATAGAAGCGGCAGCGCAGTCCTCTGGAACACTGGAGCCAGGCGAGGCAATCGATGGGGCCGCACTAGGTCACACTCTTGCCGGAGCTCCTCCTGCCTCTTGGCGAAGTGTATGTCTATACGGGTGGCCAGGTGGAACAATTCACTCAAGGAAGACAGGAGGTCTTTTGCAGCTTGTATGTACTTGCCAGAAAGACCCTTCTTAAAAGTGGCGCACAGGGCGGCATCGTTCCAGGAAAGCTCAGAGGCCAAGGTATGGAATTGGACCGCAAAGTCTCCCACCGAGGAATCGCTCTGGTGAAGGTTCAGGAGCGCCGTTTCTGCAGAAGATGAATGAGCCGGTTCCTCCAAGATGCTGCGGAACTCCTTGAGGAAGGCCTGCAAGTCAGCCGCCCCCAGATCGCTCCTGTCCCAAAGAGGTGTAGCCGAAGCCAGGGCTTTTCAGGCGAGCAGACTGACCACGAACCCCACCTTCGATCACTCGGTGGGGAATTGGTCAGCCATCAACTCCACATGCATGGAGCACTGGGTGATGAATCCCCTGCAGGGCTTTGGATCCCCATCGAACTTTGATGGTAACGGCAGCCGGAGCTTGGGACCCACAGTCACGAACAGGAACAGCAGGCGGAGGTGTAGCAACAGGTGGAGATTGCGACTGCTGCTGGTTGTCCAGGAGTTGCTGCATCATGGTGGTTAGTTGGTTAAATTGCTGAACTTGTTGCACAATCTGTTGCGACTACTGGGCAACGATTGTCGCGAGATCCGCATCACTGGGCAGAGGCACCTTGGCGGGATCCATGGCCGGATCCAACTGTTACGGCGCAGGTAGTGGATCCACTGGACCACCAGTGTCCCGGTGTTCACCAGAGCCCACCACAAGGCAGGATGCGCTTGCTGTGGTGGGAGTCCTACAAGGTCGCTACCCCAGATGCGACTAGCTTGCAACAGCAGCAGAGGTGCAATGAAGTACCAAAACGTCAGACGAAGCTCGTAGTCAAGGTCAGGTGATAGGTCAGGGCAGGCAGCGTAGATTCGTGGTCAAGGAAACATAGCGAAGTTCAGGTACATGGACTAGATATAGATGCGCAGAAAAAGCTTTCTCTGGGGGCATGTGGCACTGAAGATCCGGCGAGGACATGCCGGAAGCACACACCTTACATAGGGCCAGCGGCCAGCAATCAGCCAATTACCGGCGCGCTGGCCCTTTAAATTTGAGAGAGCTATGCGCCCTAAAGAGCGGGGACACGTGCACCGGCTGGCAGAGGAGGCAGGAGTGCAGTCTGGTAAGTGCTCCTGTGAAGAGGAGCGAGAGCACCCGCGGCCCGACCCGCGAACCGCGGCTCAACCCGTCCCGGAGACCGAGGGGATGTCATGGACCCGAGTGCACCGCCGCCCGTAGGTCGGGCCGTGGGACCATTTGTAATGGTGAACAGCATGATGATCCCTTAAATTTATTGGACAATTCATGGATCAAACACCTGTTGTGAATTTTGCCATTAAGCTCCTTGTTAAAGATCAGCAAGTTGTGTAAAAAGTACCGAAACACTGGACAGTTTGACATATGCATTCTAAAGTTGATGATGGTCTCATTTAGTTCATTTAAAAAAAAAATCAACAAAATTTTATGTTCATCATGAAATTTCAACCAAGAGACAAACATCCCTAATTTTTTGTGAATAGTGTATACAGTTAATATCATAATAAGTAATTACACAAGCTTTTCAGCAGCACTTTATTTTCTGAGGCTACTAGTAGCTCTGTCTTGAGAGAATAATGAACCTTTGATCTAGTCACATGTGTGTGTGTGTGTGTGTGTATATATATATATATATATATATATATATATATATATATATATATATTATATATATATATATATATATATAACCTTATAGAGATGGGCGAATTTCTCAAAAATTCGATTCGGTGACTTAGACGGATTTTCCGACAAAATTTGTTTCGGTCCGAATTACTTAGGGACGAATCGCGTTAAAAAACAGCGATTTCCAGGCTGCACAGAGCCTGCAGGGTGCTGTAGAACCTTGTGCCATGCTTAAATATGAGGTCAGAGAGTGGCACAATGACATTCTGGAGGTGGCAAAAACAGGAGTAGGCCACAGAGTGGTACAATGACCTAGTGTGGAGGTCACGGCAGCAACAGCATGAGGTCTGACAGTGGCACAATGACATTCTGGAGGTGGCAAAAACTGGAATAGGCCACAGAGTGGCACAATGACACAGTGTGGAGGTAACGGCACCAGCAGCATGAGGTCAGACAGTGGCACAATGACATTCTGGAGGTGGCAAAAACTGGAGTGGGCCACAGAGTGGCACAATGTCAGAGAGTGGAGGTGACGGCGGCAGGAGCCTGAGGTCAGACAGTGGCACAATGACATTCTGGGGGTGGCAAACACTGGAGTAGGCCACAGAGTGGCACAATGACAGAGAGTGGAGGTGACGGCGGCAGCAGCATGAGGTCAGACAGTGGCACAATGACATTCTGGAGGTGGCAAAAACCGGAATAGGCCACAGAGTAGTCTGACGCCTAAGGCATTGGTGTGTGGAAATCCTGGCCGATCCACGCCTGATTCATCTTGACAGAGGTCAGTCGTTCCACATTTCCCGTGGACAAGCGGATCCTCTTTGGGGTAACGATGGCCCCCGCCACACTAAACACCCACTCTGATGCCACACTACTGGCTGGGCAGGACAGCTTCTCCACTGCAAACTCGGCAAGTTGCGGTCACACACCCAGTTTGGCTGCCCAGTAGTCCAGCGGATCTTCTAACTAGAGTGGCAGAGTGCTGTCCAAATAGGCCACCACCTGTTGGTTCAGGGTCTGCTCCAGGTCCTGCTGATGCTGCTGCTGGCGACTGCCCTCCTCACTAGGCGGGTGAAGGAAGCTGCTCATCAGTGACTCCAGACTTAGGTTGCTGCTGATGGAGCTGGTACTGCTCCTACCCCCTCATCTTCCCCCAGCAGCCGTGGCAGTAGTACGTGAGCGCTGAAGAACCCCCTGGTCAGACCTGTCAGAGGAGGGATGATGCCGCAAATAGACAGCGGCCAACTGACTACGGAGGAGTTCCCTATAGTATTTGAGTTTGTCCTCCCTCTCAATAGCTGGGAAAAATGCTCCCATTTTGGACCGGCATCGAGGGTCCAATAGGGTGGAGAGCCAGAAGTCATCCCTCTGCCGTATGGTGACTATTCGGCTGTCACTAGCCAGGCAAATAAGCATGCTGCGGGCCATCTGCACAAGTGACTCCGAGGGGCTCCCTGCCTCCATCTCCACTGTATACTGCCACGGTGCTTGCGGGTCATCTGCCTCGTCTTCCTCATCTCCATCTACCTCCTCCAGCTTCTCCTGCTCCTCCTCTCTTGTCACCTGGGTAGAAAATCCACTCATTTCACCAGACAATGCTTCTGCTCCAATGTCCTCCTCCTCCTCCATTTCAGTCCACCCCGGAATCATGTGGCCGTGAGATGTAATCGCCACGTCTCCCCTGCCCAGACAGATTTTTCAGCATCTGTTCCAGGACATGAAGCAGTTGAATGACGTTATTCATCCCATAGTCCTGGCGACTGGCAAATAACGTGGCCTCCTCGAATGGCCCCAACAAACGGCAGGTGTCACGCATGAGCTGCCACTGGCTGACATCAAAGTTACACAGGGGAGTACTCCTGTCCGCCTGGATCATCAAAAAATCGTTAATGGCCTTTCTCTGTTCATACAGTCGGTCCAACATGTGCAGGCTGGAATTCCAACGGGTGGAAACATCGCATAGTAGAGTGTGTTGGGGGAGGCCGTTCTGCCGCTGCAACTTGAGGAGCGTGTTCATGGCTTTGTAGGAATGGATGAAGTGCATGCACAGTTTCCTGGCCATTTTCAGAATCTTCTGAAGATCGGTGGAAGACTTCAGGAACCTATTCACAACCAGATTGAACACGTGCGCCATGCAGGGCGCATGGACCATCCCTCCTCGGTGCAGCGCAGACACCATGTCCGTCACCACGGTTCCGATTTGCAGTTGGCGCTGAGAAAGCCACACATCGATTTC
Organism: Phyllomedusa bahiana; assembly: GCA_025379985.1. Classification (NCBI taxonomy): domain Eukaryota; kingdom Metazoa; phylum Chordata; class Amphibia; order Anura; family Hylidae; genus Phyllomedusa; species Phyllomedusa bahiana. The sequence goes on along the minus strand of JAODAL010058002.1, from coordinate 4,340 downwards.
TTTCTGCATGACGCGGAGCAGTTCCTCCCCTGTGTGACTTCGTTCGCCGAGGCACGCCAGGTGTAGATCTGCCTGACACCGCTGTGCCCTACACATGTGGTATGATGGAGCAGTACTTGTGGAGGCTGAGATGGTGGTGGAGGTGGAGGAGGAGGAGGCGGACATTGGCGCAGGAGCCGCAGTTTGACAACGTGGAGGAGAAAGCGCCATCTCCTGTCCAAGTTGTTTGTGTGCCTGGGCAGGAAGCACATTCACCCAGTGGGCCGTAAAGGACATGTACCGGCCCTGAACGTAGTTACAGCTCCAGATGCACCTTGGAACAAACCGATAAGCTCAAGGACTGGCCCACCTTCTGTTCTACATATTTTATAAAGTGCTGGTACTCCCTTTTTTGGGAAAAGAAATTAGGGCTTGGAACTCTCCATCTCGGCTGGGCACAACCCATAAGTTCTCTGAACGGTGCAGACCCCACCATTTGGAAAGGGGGGACTGCAGTACCAAAACTTGGACAGGAGCAGGTAAGCTTCTGCACCTTAGGATGGTTGGACGCATACTGTTGTCTCTTTGAAATCGCCTCGCTGAATGACTGCTGGCGCCATGAGTAGCGAGGAGCAGGAGCATCTGGACCGGGAGATGATGACAAAGAGAAACAGCTCCCTTCTGTAGAGGTGGTGGAGCCTTGACTGGGCGCTGCTGCTGCTGTTGTTGCTGCGGCGGCAGGATGGACCACCACATCTGAGCCACGTTTCTCCCAGGCCACCGGATGGTGACGCTGCATGTGTTGGCGCAGGGCCTTGGTGCCAACATTAGCTCCCTGGCCACGCTTCACTTTCTGCTTACAGATTCTACATATACCCATATTTGGTTCCTCCGGTGTCTTAGCAAAGAACTGCCACACCGCCGAGTATCTGATTTTACTGGCAACGCTCTGCACTGAGTGACTACTAGCGCCGCTGCCTCGCTGAGCCCCTGTGCCGCTACTTTCTTGGAACTGCGAAGCGGGTTTTTTACCCCGTGGCTGCTTGGCTCCCGACCTCACACTGCTGCTATCCTGCAGACTCACGACCACAGAACCCACTTGCGGGGCTGCGCCGCTCCCTGACGGGCAAGCTGACGCCCTCTTCTCCTGACGATGATGAAGCCCTTGCCTCACCCGGCTCCCAAGTGCGGTCGGCTACATCATCATCTATTTGTGTTTCATTGTCACTGCTGTCCTCTCACCGGTCTTGGTAGCAGAGGCTGACCACTCACAACATGACCTCCCATGCCACTCCCACATCTATATTTTGCCGCCTACTGCAAGAAGCATGGGATATGGCCCCATTTCTTCGCTGCCAAGTAGCTGCTGACTGCCCTCCTCAAATTGTTCATCCTCGCTATATAGTGGCGCTGAGCCCAGACCACATAGTAAAATCTCTGGCTGGGGGAACCGGATGGGACAGAGGGGGGTTAAGGACAGGTGAGGGCCGCTGACCCGCTCCCGGGCCATGCCAAAATAAGGGTTGTGTCTGACGTTCCCCCCCGACTCTTGGCTGGGGTTGTCAGATGCATCTGGGAGGAAGTGGATGACCTAGTCAACCAAAACAAGAAACCCTTTGGTTGCTGGTCAGCACACGGCCGCTAGATGACAGCGGCAGTTGTGGCCTCACCGAGTGACCCCTGATGCGAAGTCCCCTTGCTGTGATGGCCTGCTCCAGGAATATTTGTGCCACTGCCACTCGCAGGTGAAGAGCCTGCCAGCTCTCTGTTGACTACTGTTTGTTCTAAAATGTGCAGACACTTTTTGATGAAGATATCTGTATATGATAAATACACACCCTGTATTTGACTCCAAATTAACCCAGTAACAAGCTTGGGTAACCCTTGGATATAAATTGCGCTCCACAAATGGCCAGGAAAAATTTACTTGTATGTGTCGTTTAAAAACACTGTGTTTTCACCGCCAAAGAAGCAATTTTGAATGTAAAAGCACAAACAGGCTTAATTAACCTTCGGATGTGAATTATGCTACAGGCAAAATTGCTTCTTTAGCGGTGAAAAAGAAGGTTTCTTTTAGTGACCACAACAGCAGAACAATGCTTAATTAACCCCTGATCTAAATTTGCGCCAAAGAAATGAGCAACCAAGAAATTACCAGCTTTGTAGCATGTTACAATGGCGGTGTATTTTACGGGACACAACAAGAGAAAAACTTGTAATTAACCTTCGGTTATGAATTATGCTACAGGAAAAATTTTTTTTTGGCGTGAAAAAGACGGGTTTTTTTTAGTTTACCACAACAGCAGAACAATGCTAATTAACCCCCGGGTGTAAATTGTGCAAAAGAATTGAGCAACCAAAAATGAAGTGGTATTTTGATTGTAAAAACGCTGTTTCCTTTAAATGAATACAACAGGAACGGCTTAGATAACCCTTGGATATTCAAAGTGCTGTGAGCAGATAGCATTAATATGTATATGCAGCTGCAGTGTGCGCACACTGGATTTCAGTACCAATACCCCACAAAATCAGAATTAGAACGTTAAGAGAAGCAGTCTCTGAGACAAGCTGAAACACCCCCCAAAAATCGCTGTATAAAAATGAGTTCTTTAGTAAGAGATATCATAAGCAGCCGGGCAGCAACCTTCCCTAATCTTACAGTGAGAGCGGGATGAGCTCCCAGCATCGCGCCCGGACTTATATAGTGCGGTGACGTCACAGAATCCCGCCGGTCTCTGATTGGCTTCATCTCTGCACATGTTATGTAGGTTATGCCCTTATTCCTCTCAGAGTTCTTTGCCCCATGTAACGCCATGTGCTTGCAGCCATTTTATCAATAAAAAGCACACTTCGTCCACCCGAAGTCCCCCAAACTTCGACTTCGTTCAGAACCGAAGTTTTTCCTGAAATTCTAAACGAATTCCACTTCGTTAGAATCAATTCGCCCATCTCTAATACCTTATGTCACACACATTAATGCAACACAATGAATCTCTCTAGCTCACTGGCTGCTGTCATGTTTCATTGTATTGTCAAGTCATATGAATTTAGTTGCTGTGTAACTGTAGCCTAATTTGAACAAAGGTTTCTGACTTGTTCAGAGAAGGCTTTAATCATCAAAACATATTCACTGCTGGAATCAACAATGAAAAAAAGAAAATATATTAGTTTTTCTTATCCATACTTTCTATTAGTCATTCTATATGCACACATAGATTCTAATAATAAAAATAACAAAGTATAGACACATTCTCAAAACTCAAAGGGGTTTTCCTATCTGGCTGTTTCACAGAGCCTGCTCTTCAGGGCAAGCTTCTGGCTCCCACTTCCTGTTTTGGCTTGGGAGGTTTTTTCAGCAGTGAATGACATTTCAGCTCTCCTATTACTAGCTGATCTTGGTAGAGGGACATTGGTGATGGAGAAGTTTTAAACACGGGGACAAGGGTAATACCTAAAGCATTAAGGGGGTTTCTCCACAAAATTTCTTTCAACATGTAGGGAACATAAATGAAAGGCTTTTTAAAATAATTGTTTTGTTTATTTTTCTTTGTTATGGAGAGTATTTTTTTCCAGCTCTAAGTACACTCAGGGTTTTTATAGGGGTTTCCAACCTGCTCTGTCCGATTTCCCCCCGTTGTTTTATTTGATACAGGATGATTTCACACATGTCCCCATAAAACGCTGCAGATTAAGATTTTGAGTGTTATCTGATCTAACAAACAAAGGAGACTAAATACTTTTGTTTACCTTGAGCTCTTCAGCTTCTTTGGACTTCAGATAAACATCTTCTGCTTTTTCCGTAAGCATTAGCAGACCTTTGAATAAAGAACTGATATGCTAATCACCCACAGTCTAACCAGGAAGAGACAGAATGCATGAATGAAAGTTGCTTTTGGCTCTGGGAAACAATGTAGTGAGACAACCCCTTTAAAGTTTGTCAGTAAGATAAGCAAGTTCCCGTGCTGCTGATAAAGCACAGCAGGAAGTGATGTAATCATTTCAGCCAGAAATGTAATCAGTAACTAGAGAAACTTGTGTGAACAAGCAGGAGATAAGAAATGCTCTACAGTAACTCAGGAATAAACCAAAATCAGAACAGCAATGTATTTGGTAAAAATATTTATCTTTGTCTTCATATTTAAAGCTAACTGTTGAGATAGGAATACTCCTTTGAATTGACTTTTAATGCATTATCATATCTACAATACAAAACATTATCTCAAATTATTTTTCAGTGCTTTTTAAAAAACCCCTTAACACCTGGGGGTATCCATACGTCCAGGGCGTTTGGGGGGTTTAAACCCCCTGGACGTAGGAAAACGTCCAGGATCCCCGCAACTCAAAACAGGTTCGCGGAAAAT
>JAODAL010058001.1:0-22349 GCA_025379985.1 Phyllomedusa bahiana | reverse complement strand
GAATTCATAAACTGTTTGTGCAGAAATTTCTACCTACCCGGGTCTTGACTGTCTGCTGAGGAAGGCTCAAGGTCTGAGCTCACACTTTCGGCACTCGCACCCTGCTTCTGCACGACTGGCAGCGTTGCAGCGTCATCTTGGCCTTCCCGTCAACCCTCTGATATGTGATGTGGCAACACATTGGAATTCCACCCTCCCCATGCTCCAGCGATTATGGCAGCAGTGTAATGCCATTATGCAGTATGAAGCGTTGCATGGCCTGACGAGCAGTGGTGCGGACCTCAGGGTGTTGAGCCATAGAGAATGGAGACAGGTGAAAGATCCCTGCACCATCCTTGCCAGCTTTGAAGATACCACTAAAATTGTCAGTCAGGACGATGGCATTGTCAGCATGACCATTGTTGTCATATGTTTACTGGAACAAGCTTTAGACACTCTGCGGCAGCAGGTCCTGGCAGTGATGGAGGAGGAGGCGGACACAGAGCCTTATTCACCTGAAGATGTAGAAGACCCGACTGTTTCACAATTTTAGGAGTCTTATTTAGGCTATGATTCTAGGTTAAGGGCAGGTGCAGGATGGCAGTTCAGTACATGAGGCTAGCCAGGGCTCTGGTGACATCAGGATAAGGAAGTGGAGGAGGATGATGAGACAGGGGTGGATACCACTGGTACTGATTAGCCTTCAGTGGTAAGAGGTTGGCACAGATTATAGGAGGAGGAGGAAGATCTGGTTAGTGGCCCTCGACCCTGATGCTTGGAAGATCCTGGCAGCATCTCACACATGAGTGGTTGGATGCTACATTACCTGCAACATGATCCATGCATCATGGCAATCAAAATGAACAGTGTTTATTATCTGGCCACCCTCCTTGATCCATGTTACAAATCAAAAATCAGCAATTTCCTTCCACCCACACAGTAGAATGGGTGGAATGACAGTAGAATGCAGGAATTTGAGACAGTGCTCATTGACCAAATGGAGACATCTGTTGCATCTACTCACATTCTAATGTCACGGTGGAACAACGTCAGCAACCTGCCAGCAGTAGAATGGCAAGTAGTCGCAACAGCAGCAGCAGGCAGTGTGGCAGAAGTGTACTGGGTGACATTTTGCACTTGTTTTTTACCACCTCACTACGCCTGCAAGGCAGGCCAGCATTCAGACACACAGAGACCGCCTTAGGATCATGGTCCATGACTATCTGCGGCTCAACACTGATGTTTTTGGACTCGGTCTGGACCCATTCAACTTCTGGTTGTCCAAACTGGATGAATGGCCTGAGCTTGCTCGACACGCCATACAAATTTTATCCTGCCGGCAGCCAGCGTTATCTCAGAACGCATGTTCAGCACAGCTGGCGGGGTGATAACTGACAAACGTATCCGTCTTTCCCTTGACATTTATCAAAATGAATCAAGCGTGGATCTCTGACGATTTTGTTGCCCCGGTTTCCGATGTGACCGACTAGTAAACTGTAGCATGTCTTCTTGACAATGTGAAATACACATTCATCAGTCATCTATTACCATCAGTCATTCATCAGTCATCAATCAGTCTGCCATATGTCATCTATTAAGTGTTTAAGGGCCCCATACAGGCAAATCAAATGGGGCACCCACCCATTACTAGTTCCTATTTTTTAGCCTATTTGATTATGGCCCCTAACAGGAGTACTGCCCGTACTGCCCTATCGGCACCCCTGGCGGTAGCAGCTAGTTAGATTAGTTAGGGGAGGGGGGGTACAGCAAGCTTAGGGAATCATCCTGCTACTTTGGCTAGTATCACTATTTTGGCCTAATACATCATCTGCTCATGCATTCAAAATAGTGCCTGCTGCTCCTCTCAGTGCAGTGCCTGCCAGGGGCATTGCTAGACTGTTTTATTCGGGTCACAAGCCCCGAATAATGCAGCCTGTGTCCCGAACCTCATACTTACCAACTGTCCCGGAACGTCCACCAGCCTTCCACAAATAGGGGAAGTTTCCTGGACCCCCGCGAACGGCTGCCCGGGGCTCTTTAATCAAAAGCAGCGCAGGGGCAGCATCATCAGACAGTGCCCGACACCACTGAAAGCAGGGGCCGCCCGCCCGGCAGCTACACTGTGAAGCCCGTGCTCACAGTGCGATTGCAGGGTGAGGGGCCGGGGAGCAGGCAGCAAAACTATTTGTCCCGTGCCGGCTTCCTCCTCTCCCCTCTGTACCATGCTAGAGGCTCGGAGAGGAGAGGCTGGAGGGAGGGGGTGAGCCACGACAAGCCCTCACATCACTGCCGGCCAGCAGCTATGTCACCATGGAGAGCAGGAAGCAGTGGTTCAGGTGAGCAGGAGATAAGGGGTCTGCAGCTGCTGGACATCAGAGGATTGTACCTGCCTTCTCCCACAGTTTTTCTGCTTCCTGCTGTGGTGTCCCCTCTATGTGCTCTCCACAGAGAAATTCCCCAATATACAGTGCAGAGTTATCCTGCAGGGCAGGGTGACCCCTCCATCATATACAGAGAGCAGGCAGGTCTTTATTCTTTTAGTTTTTGGTCACTCTGTGCTGTGGCCCCTTTTGGCACCTCTGTTGGGATATGTGAAAATATGGAAAAAACTATCTCAACAGATCCCGCTACGTGTCCATAGGGGACAACAGCACAGACATGGTCACTTTTGGACTGTGTGTTCTGTTTTGTAAATGCTTTCTGTGCTGGACAGAGCAGTGCGGTCAGTAGCGCTATTTTGTCCAGCTCAGAAAGCTTTTCTTACTTTGCCTTGTGAGAGCCTTTTTCCGCAAAAAGCTGTATTTTTTATGATACCACAGAATGCACCGTATGTACATAAAATAAAAATTCTTTGTGAGTTGGAATTAGGATAAAACACAACTGTGCAATTTTTTAGGAGTTTTAATTGTTCTGGAGTTCATTGTGTGGTATAAATGACATTATCTATATTCTGCAGATCAGAACAATTTTGGTGATAAAATATATGTCTTTTTTTAGGCCTGATAAACATCTACGTCAGAGGTTCTCTTTGGAACCCCCAGCACAGAGGTGAAAAAATTAAAGCCAGGGGGATCTGTTCACTGCGGACACCCACGGCACCCAACGGGTCCTATTAATTACAGTGGGTCCGTCAGGTTTCTGCTCCGGTGTCTGTAGTTGAGAAGGAAGAAATAGTTGCTGTGGGTTTTTTCTGTCTCAACAGCAAACACTATGGCAGAGATCTGATGGATCCACAGCAAAAAACCTCTGACGCAGAAGTGAACCAGGACTTACAGGGAGTTTCAAAACTACTTGTAGTTTGTCAGTCCATAAAGGGATGATTTAAAAATAAAATATTTACCTTGTGAACCCACTAATTCAAGTGTCGCAACAGTTCCTTGTGCAGCCAATTACAGGCCATGGTAGTGACCTGTAATTGGCTGCACGTTGTCTGCAAATTCACAGTGAGCTAATGTGGATGTGAATTTTCCCCTTCTATTTTATGATAAGTATACGTTCTTTTAGATTCTTATTTCAACAGTTATTGAAATAGGCATACAACTAGTGACAGGGATATAAGTTTTTTCTCTGTAAAAATCCATGCCACAGCTCACAATGGGGCGTGAAAAATGCCGTGTAAACCCAGCCCTACAGAGCAAAACACAGAGGGCCCGGGCCCCGGACGTTTTGGGACCCTAGCAACGCCCCTGGTGTCCGTTGTGACTCTAGTACTGCCCTCAATATGCAGTCTGCTGCACCCCAATACAGAGCTTTATGAGCAGACCCACAATACTGTCCTTTTTGTCAGGGGTGTAACAAGCATCCACAGGCCCCAACACCTAATGATGGGAAACGCAAGCAGCAGTTTAAGTAGCAATTGAAGCTATACAAATAGTGCTATATATCAGAGATCCTGTTAAAGGGGTTTTGCCAGGGCGTGCCTTATCTGCTAAGAATCAAATGTAAACAAGCCACGCTAGCTGAGAGAGACAGAGCCAGAGCACAGAGCCATGCATAAGGGATCGTGTGAAATGTTCACTCAAATAATCAAACTACGACTAGTGGATTCTGTATACAAAAGACAACACCTTTTCTCCACAGCAGCTTGAAAGCTTCTATGTTCCCTGTCATCAGATAAAGCAGGGATCTCTCAGATAATCACATTACAACTAGTGGATTCTGTTTTACAAAAGACAACATATTTTTTACGGTGCTTTGAAAGCTTTTCAGCTCCCTCTCATCAGATAAGAGTGTTCTCTGCACAAGCCCGGCCAGCAGCTTTTGGGTCAGGTCGTATCTAATAGAAGCTTTTAAGTAACTAAGGGCGGGTTTAAGGCAGTGTAGCTCTCTCGGGCTGCAATTTTTGTAATCACATATATTTAGAAAAATGATTAAATACCCATTTTGGAGGATCCCACGTCAACATTACATCGTGGCAAAACCCCTTTAAGTAGTGTTAGGCAGCAGAAAATCCCCATTATCTACAAGATGGTGCAATGTTCTTACACCCGAGTGGGCCCCTTCAGCAGCTGCTATTGCTATAGTTACCCCCATGCTTTTTGCTATTGGCCAGCTGCTGTGGCCTTGAAAACTAAGCCTCCCTCCCTCCGTACATTCCACATATACTGTACTCATTTGGACTCATCCCGGAAGTTTCCAGGAAAAAGTGACCGCATCCTTAGAAGACACAATCGAATTTGGTGACCCGTTAACTCTTATTATGTTGCAGAAAACTAAAAATAGCAATAGTTTAAATACAGAAGGGAAACTGCGGCATTGTTTACAGACTTTGACTTTTCACTGGATGAAAACCTTGCATATGTTTAAAATATTATAAAAAAATTTCCCTACTAAAGATAAAGCAGAGATAAAAATTTTCGTTCTTTGACCCCTTTTAGTGTGATTTGGAACCAACTTTAAAAAACATGGGGCCCGGAAAAGAGTAAAAAGCCTGCATTTTTTTTGTATTTTGCTCTATAGGGCCCCTTATTCCCTTGGGGCCCAGCGTTGGAGTTTTTGTTTCGGGATGTTATATGAATGATTTTATCTAGAAGTTACATACCTTCGGGGAGTCAAAGTGTTTTATATCCCCCAAAGAAGTTTTTATTGCCCCCCGTGTGGAGTTGGGTTTAAAATGTCAAAAATGATCAAAAAAATTATAACCCCCCGGGGCCCCAATGTATTACATAGTTCACCTGGAAACTATGGACGACATGTATGATATGTGGAAACCCTTGCCCCAAATTTTTTTTGTGGCATTGTAGTTAGAAGGGCCCTGAATCTATAAACCTGTTTCCCTGGGGTCATAGTTTTAAAGCGCTTTCTACCCTCCCAAAGCGACCTTCGGGGTAAAGGAAAAACCAACTTTTAAATTCCTCTCCCTGTTCCACGGGTAAGGGCCGGATTTGCCTACTGAAGTTTTAAATGTGTAGTTGTACGGTTTTTAGTGGACACGCCGCCAGCACGCCCCGTTTCTCAAGGTTTTTAAAAAAGTCCCCCATGGGCCCCTCAGTAATGGCCTGATATTGGAGTGGGGCTGGTTAAAAATATAGGGAACTCCCCATTTTTCGGGCCCGAAAAGACAAAGACTTCGGGCGCCCCCCTTCATACATGTCCCCCTTATATGCATTATTTTTTTTAGGAGCTATATCCCAGTTTATATTTTGCCCTTTTAGGGCAGTCATTTTCTGTTAAACTATAAACACTTTTTTTTTTGAGCCCCAATCTTATCTATAGTTGGTTGGTGGTTGCTGTGAGCTCTGATTGGTCGTTATGAGCTTTGGTTGGTTGCTATGAGCTTGATTGGTTGCTAGGGGGCTCTGTTTGGGTTGTTATGAGCTCTGATCGGTTGCTAGGGGGCTCTGTTCGGTTGTTATGAGTTAATTGATTTTAGGGGCTCTGATTGGTCGTTTTATAAAACTCTTTTTGGGTTTGCTATGAGATCTGATTGGTTCTATAAAACTTTTTTGGTTGTTATGAGCTCTGATTGGTGGCTGTAAAGTTTTGGGTTGGTGGCTTTTGAACTTTTTTTGGGTTTGCTATGAGCTTAAATTGGGTTTTGCTGTGGGCTCGGGTTTGGTTGTATGGGTTTCTGATTGGTTGCTATGAACCCCTTTTGGTTGCATGAGCTCTGTTGGGTTGTTATGAGTCTGTTTGGTTGTTATGGGGTTTGTTTTGGTTGTTATGGGACCCGAGGGGTTTTGCTATGAGTTCTGTTTGGGTTGCTAGGGGCCTTGTTTGGGTTGCTAGGGGCTTTGATTGGTTTCTATGGGCGGGATTTTTTTGACTCAATTACTTTTTTTGTTTTTTAATTGACTTAAAGGGAAAAGGCTAAATTGGAATTATGGCAGAAAACATACAGAAAAGAGCCTTTGCTAAATTTATTTTTGCATGTGGAATAGTTAAAAAAGGGGACCCCGCAAAGCATGCAGATTTGAGGCAGAGTTTCATGTTGAAAATACTGGCTTTCTGCATTAAATTCAGGATAAAGATCTGCATTGTGAACCACCCTTTAGGCCCCCCAAAAAATTTTTTTTTTTTATTTTAAAGCGAATTTTTTAAAATTAAAAAATTCCGGGCCGGCCCTAAACCAAGGGGGGGGAAAAAGGGGGGGGGGTTTCCCCCCGGGGGGGGGTTTTCCCGGGGGGGGGGCCCCTTTGGGGGGGGTTTTAAAACCCCTTTCCCCCGGGGGGTTCCGGGGGGAAAAAGGCCGGAAGGGGGTTTTTTTAAAATTTGGGGGTTTTGGGGGGGGAAAAAAGGGCGAAAAGGGGGGGTAAAAACCCGGGGGGGGGCGTTCCCCGGGGGGAAATTTTTGGGGGGGCCCCCGCGGGGGGGGGGGAACCAAAGGGGGAACCCCGGGGCCCCCCCCGGGGGGGCCCCCCGCGGGGGAAAAACCCCCCCCGGGGGTTGGGGGCCCCCCCCCAAGGGCCCAAAAAAAAAAAATTTTGGGGGGTTTTTTTGGGGGGGGGGGCCCCCGCCCCCGGGGTTTTTTTTTTGGGGGGGGTTTCCCCGGGGGGGTTGGGGGGGGGAAAAAAAAACTGGGAAAAAGGGGGCCCCCGGGGGTTTAAAATTTTTTTCCCCCCGGGGGGGTTTTAAAAAAAAAAAACCCCCCCCAAAGGGGGGGGGTTTTTTAAAAAAAATCTTTTGGGGGAAAAAAAGGAAAAAAAAAAAGGGGGGGGAAAAAAATTTTTAAGGTTTTTTTTTCGGGTTTTGGGGGAAAAAAGGGGGTTTTAAAAATTTTTTTTTTTTTGGGGGGGGGGGGTTTCCGGGGGGGGGGTTGGAAATTTGGGGGGTTTTTATTTGGGGTTGGGGGTTTTCCAAAAAAAAGGGGGGGGGGGGGTTTTTTTGGGGGGGGCCCCCGGGTTTTGGGGGGCCCCCCCGGGGGGGAAAAAATTTTTTGGGGGGGAAACTTTTTTGGGGGGGGGGAAAAAAAAGGTGTTTTTTAAAAAGGGAAAAAATTTTTTTTTTGGGGGAAAAAAAAAATTTTCCCCCTTTTTGGGGCCCTTTTTTAAAAAAAAAAAAAATTTTGGGGGAAAAAGGGGGGGTTTTTTTTTTTTAAAAAAATTTTTTAAAAAAAAAGCAAAAGGGGGAAAAAAAAAAGGAAAAGAAAGGGGGGGGGGAAAAAACCCCCCAAAATTTTGGGGGGGAAAAAAAAACGATTTTATACAGCGATTTTTGGGGGGTGTCTCAGCTTGTCTCAGGGGACTGCTTCTCTTAACGTTCAAATTTTCTGATTTGTGAGGTATTGGATCTAAAGTCCAGTGTGTGTCAGTGCAGCTGCATATAGATTTTAATGCTATCTGCTCACAGCACATTGAATATCCAATGGGGACCTAAGCCAGTTCCTGTTGTATTCATTTAAAGAAACAGCGTTTTTACAATACAAGTACCAAACTTCTTTTTTGGGGCTGCTCAATTCTTTTCTGAAAATTTTATATCCAAGGGTTACTTAAACGTCTTTGTGCTATTGTAGTCAGTAAAAGAAAGGGTTTTTTCACCGCCAAAGAAGAAATCTTGCCTGTAGCATAATTCATATCCGAAGGTTAATTAAGTGTTTTTCTGCTGTCGTGGTCAGTAAAATACACGTCGTTGTAACACGCTACATAGCTGGTAATTTTTGGCAGCTCATTTCTTCTGCGCAATTTAGATCCAAAGGTTACTTAAGCGTTTTTCTGCTGTTGTGGTCAGTAAAATACACATCTTGTAACATGCTACATAGCTGGTAATTTTTGGCAGCTCGTTTATATTGCGCAAGTTATATCCCAGGGTTAATTAAGCGTTTTTCTGCTGTTGTAGTCAGTAAAAGAAACGGTGTTTTTCAGTGCCAAAGAAGACATTTTTCCTGTAGCATAATTCATATTCGAAGGTTAATTAAGCCTGTTTGCGCTTTTCTATTCAGTAAAATACAAAGTATTTTTAAACGGCACATACAAGTAAATTTTTCCTGCCCATTTGTGGAGCACAATTTATATCCAGGGGTTACCCAAGCTTGTTACTAGGTTCATTTGGAGTCAAATACAGGGTGTGTATTTATCATATACAGATATCTTCATTAAATAGAGTCTGTACATTTCTGAACAAACAGTATGTCAGATAGAGAGGTGGCAGGCTCTACACATGCGAGTGGCACAAACATTCCTGGAGCAGGCACAGGTCGCAGCACAGTAAGGGGACGTCGCAGCAGGGGTCACTCGGTGAGGCCAGAACTACCGATGTCATCTAGCGGCCGTGTGTTGACCAGCATCCCAATGGTTCTTGATTGGTTGACTATGTCATCCACTTCCTCCCAGATGGCATCTGACAACTCCAGCCAAGAGTTGGTGGGAACGTCAGACACAACCCTTAGTTGGCATGGCCCGGGAGCGGGTCAGCGGTCCTCACCTGTTCTCAACCCGCCTCTGTCCCATCCTGTTCCCTCGCCCGAGATGTACTATGTGGTCTGGGCTCAGCTCCACTATACAGCGAGGGTGAAGAATTTGAGGAGACAGTCAGCAGCTACTTGGCAGCGAAGAAATGGGGCCCAAAACCCTGCTTCTTGCAGTAGGCGAAAAGTATAGATGTGGGGAGTGGCATGGGAGGTTCATGTTGTGAGGGGTCAGCCTCTGCATACCAATTCCGTTGAGGAGGACAGCAGTGAAGATCAAACAATAAAACGATGATGAAAGTAGCTGACCACACTTGGGAGCTGGGTGAAGCAAGGGCTTCATCATCGTAGGAAAGAGGGCAACCCGCTTGCGCCTCAGCAGCGGCGCAGCCAGCAAGTGGGTTGTTTTGGCCGTGAGTCAGCAGGGTAGCAGCAGTGTGAGGTCAGGGGCCAAGCGGGCACGGGGTAGAAAACCCGCTTCGCCCGGTCCAAGAAAGTAGCGGCACAGGGCTCAAACGAGGCAGAGGCGGCCCGTAGTCACTCAGTGCGGAGCCCTTGGCGGAAAATCAATACTCGGCGTTTTGGGAGTTCTTTTTCTAAGACACCGGGGGAGCCAAATATGTATGTAGAATCTGTGGGCAGAAAGTGAAGCGGGGCCAGGGAGCAACGCGCACCACGGCCCTGGTCAACAATGGCGTCACCACCCGGGGCCTGGGAAAAAAGGGGCCTAAATGTTTGGTAATCTGCCCGCAGCAACAGAGCGAGGGCCCAATGGCACGCATGCCATTGAACCGTCAAGGCTCCACCCCTTGCAGAAGGGGCTGTTTTCTTTGCCATCATCCCCCGGCCCCATAGCAGTTCCCACCTTCATTAAAAAATCCTGGACTATGGGCAGCCAAAATGGATGTGTGGCCGAAAACTTGTTATTTGCGTGGGAAGCTGCCTTTGCCCGGCATATGTGGCATCAGGCGGGTTTTCAGTGCGGCGGGGGCCATCTTACCCCAAGGAAAACCCGGAAATGGGAAAACTACCTTTGTCAAGATAATGGGTGTGGATGGGCCGGGATTTATCCCACCAAAGCCTTGGGCCCAAATTTAACATCAGCCATGACCCTCCCCAAAACTTTGAAAATGATTTGGGTTTCAAACTACCCTCCTAAACCACAAATTCTATCCCCGCCAACCCCCCGTTGCCCACAATCTCTGCCAGTTTTTTCCCATCTCCCACCCCCCCATCTTTACCGGGGATGGTTTTTGTACCCACCTTCACACTGTGTTTCCATTTGCCCATTTTCTCCGGGGGGGGAACCTAAAATGCTGTAGGCTGCCTTGTTGCTGGGGGCTGTGACCTCCAAAACTTCTCATTTTTGCCACTTGTGGTTTACTCCCTGTTTTTTTTGCCACCCCCCCAAAAAATGTCATTGTCCCAAATCTCTAAACCTCATCTGTGCTGGGCTTTTTGCTGTGCCCTCCACATTCGTATTTTGAAACGTCCCCAAGTTTCCCCAAGCACCCCAAAAAGATCGTGGCAGAATTCAGTGGAAAAGGGGGAAAGGGGAGTCCCTAAAGAATCACTAGGGGCACTTTGGCCCGCAGCATGCTGATTTGCCTGGCTAGTGACACCCAAAATAGCCCCACCACCCGGGCAGAGGGATAAACTTCTGGCTCCCACCCTTTTTGGACCCCCCGCTACCGGTCCAAAAGGGAAACCCCTTTTTTTCCAGCTGCTGAGAGGGAGGACAAACTCAAGTACTATAGAGAAATCCTCCGTAGTCAGTTTGTTAACGTTCAGAAACCATTTTTGGCCAAGGAAATTCTACCTCCATCAGCTTCTTCATTAATACCTAAAAAAGTTCCAACGCTGTTTATTATGAAGTATAAACGTGGTAGTTTGAATCCAGTTTCTACGTGACACCAATTTGTTGAAATGCAGCGTATGGAATTGAAGGAGACCCTAAATACAGGGAATGTTTTAGGTGCTTATTTTACCTTCGGTGCCATTAGTGATGGAATTTAGTACAAAACTGGAATAGTGAAGCACAAACAAATGCTGCAAAACTGGCTTGGATGAGCTTCTTCAGTATGAAGAATGAGAATCGTATGTCCAAATTAAAGACAGGAAAAACTGCCTCCACCTCCTCCTTGAGCCTCGTCTGTCATATCCGTGTACCGTACCTCTTGCCTCCGTCCCTTGACCACGATTCTTGCCGGCTGTCCTGACCTTACGCTTGTCCCCGACTCCGAGTTTGCCTTACGAATTTGTACCTCGCTACACCTCGGCTGCCACCGCAAGCAAGTCACGTCACGTCACGACCTGGTAGACTTCTGCCACAGCAAGTCCATCCTGCTTTGCGGTGGGCTCTGGTGAAAACCGGGACCTACTTAGATTCCGCTCCCTGGCATAGCTATTGCCATCGTCCCCTTACTGTGCTGCGATCTGTGATGGCTCCGGTAACCTATTACTGTGTTCTTTGACGCTATAGTAGGATCTTAGCCCTCAGCTTGTTTTTTTCCAGCTGTCGCTGCCATGACTTTATCAGGCTACATTCCCGCTTCAGTTTTTTGGTCAGTTTTGCCCTCTTAAGTGCCCAGGGAATTTTATAGTGAAGCGATTCTAAGAGCGGCGGCAGTCATGTGCGTGTCATACTAAAACACAACATTGTATGAAGACCAAACCAAGCTCCCTCTGCATATTTAAGCATGGCGCAATGTTCTACAGCACCCTGCAGGCTCTGTGCAGCCTGGAAATAGCTGTTTTTTAACGCGATTCGTCTCGAAGTAATTCGGAACGAAACGGATTTAGTCGGAAAATTCGGCGAAGTCTGCGAACCGAATTTTCTAGAAATTCGCCCATCTCTAACTGCAGGTTTGGGCGCAAAAACCAGGGCACGGCAATTGTAAACTACTGTTTGGATTTGTAACGGCATTTGAACTTTGCTGTGTAGACACAGCCTTACTGCCCCAGTCTGCATGAAAGATTTTGCTGTTTCCTTTATTTCAACTAAGAAGATGAGGATCTTACATACATTTATGTGATAAGAAGGAATCGGGAATGTTTTAGGTCCTCCAGATTTACATTCACAATACAGAAGACAAGGGATGGCCGCGTCTTAATATTGCGGTGGTTTCTTGCAACAGAACTTAGCAAAAATAGTCACTTTAGGGTTCTCGAGGTTTGTACAACTTGCGCTATTTCTTTAAGCATGCGTTGGGACTATGGGATTGGGGGCATAGAACAGGGTGTCTGAGGCCATTTTTGGGAACTAATAAAACCGTGAAAAATTATTCGTGATATGTTAAATGATGAGAAGCGAGCCTATACTATTGCAAGGCCAGCACGGGTTCTACTACAAAGCCAATACTCAGACAAGTAGTAAGGGATAGACTGCAGGCGCAGGGTCATCACTGACATAATGACTGTAAGGGGCAGGCTGCTTGTTTAGGGACATCATCTCCTCTAGTAAAGGTATAGGCTGCATGCTCAGTGATGTTATTGGATCTAGTGAGGAAGAATAGAGCTGCATGCTCAGTGATGTCATCTGGTCTAGTGAAGGATAGAGCTGCATGCTCAGTGATGTCATCGGATGTAGTGAAGGATAGAGCTGTATGCTCAGTGATGTCATCTGGTCTAGTGAAGGATAGAGCTGCATGCTCAGTGATGTCATTGGATGTAGTGAAGGATAGAGCTGCATGCTCAGTGATGTCCTCAGGTCTAGTGAAGGATAGAGCTGTATGCTCAGTGATGTCATCAGGTCTAGTGAAGGATAGATCCGCATGCTCAGTGATGTCATCAGGTCTAGTGAAGGATAGATCCGCATGCTCAGTGATGTCATTGGATGTAGTGAAGGATAGAGATGCATGCTCAGTGATGTCATCGGATGTAGTGCAGGATAGCTCTGTATGCTCAGTGATGTCATCAGGTCTAGTTAAGGATAGATCCGCATGTTCAGTGATGTCATCAGGTCTAGTGAAGGATAGATCCGCGTGCTCAGTGATGTCATCAGGTCTAGTGAAGGATAGATCCGCATGCTCAGTGATGTCATTGGATGTAGTGAAGGATAGATCCGCATGCTCAGTGATGTCATCAGGTCTAGTGAAGGGATGAGCTATGAATTGGTTGCTATGAACTTGATGGTCTACTATGGTGGCTTGGATTGTTCGCTAGGGCTCATGATTGGTTGTTATGAGCTCTGATTTTATTGACTCAATTGATTTATGATTTGTTGACTTCAATGGTAAAGCTACATCGGTATATGAGCGAAAATATGGCAAGAGCTCAGCTCATATATCTGCATGCAGGAAACACGGACAGCAAAGTCGCAGTGTGCAGATTTGAGGCAGCGTTTCATGTGGAAAAGACTAAGTTTCTGCATTAAATTCAGGATAAAGATCTGCATTGTGAACCACCCTTTAGGCCCTGTTTACACAGCACTGGTTTTTTGTCAGATTTTAAAGTGGATTCAGTATTTAGAATCTGCAACAATCGTACTGTAACCAGTGCCCATAGACCGCAATGGAAAATCTGAGCTGTATTTTCTATTGTCGGATATCTAACCCGCCGGATTCTGCCAGAATATAGAACGTGTTCTATCGTTTGGCGGATTCTAGTACAGTTCTATGTACTGGGCCAGCTGATATCCCAAAACAGACTGCAGGTTTGGGCGCAAAAACCACGGCAATTGTAAAATACCGTTTGGATTTTTAATGGCATTTTAACCTTGCTGTGTGGACACAGCCTTACTGTCCCAGACTGCATGAAAGAGTTTGCTGTTTCCTTTTTTTCAACTTAGAAGATAAGGATCTTACATACATGTATGTGAGTTTGTGATGGATAAGTCCACATTTATCTAAGGTACAGCAAAGGCAATTGTATACGTGTGTTTACCTGGGTATATAAGTATGGGTGTATGTATGCATTGTTGCTCTCATGTGATAGCCCTATTCTTAAATTAGCTAGTCACATTGTCTAAAACTGCAAATCAATGCTACTCATTTTCATAAAATCAAATTGGACTGAGAGACAATCCTAAGCACAGGCACTGCAAATGTAAATGTGAAAGGGGTTGTTCAGTTTCATAAAATTATAGTAAAATGAGGCAAGTTTGGGGAAGTTTGGCAAGTGATACTTACTTGCCAATCCCGTACTGCTGCTGCTCTGAGGCCTCGATACTTAGTTCCAAATCTCCCCAATGCTTCTGCTTTGAAGCCTTGCTACTTACCTCCCAGTCCCCCCACCGCTGCTGCTCTGAGGCCTCGATACTTACTTCCCAATCCCCTTATTGCTTCTGCTTTGAATCCTTGCTACTTACCTCCAAGTCCCCCCAACACTGCTGCTCTGAGGCCTCGATACTTACCTCCCAGTCCCCCCAATGCTTCTGCTTTGAAGCCTTCCTCCTTACCTCCCAGTCCCCCCACCACCACTGCTGCTCTGAGGCCGTGATACTTACCTCCCAATGCCCTCATTGTTTCTGCTTTGAAGCCTTGCTACTTACCTCTCAGACCCCCCACTGTTGCTACTCTGAGGCCTTGATACTTACCTCCCAATCCCCTCATTAGTTCTGCTTTAAAGCCTTCATACTTGCCCCCAAGTCCTCCCCACTGGTGCTGCTCTGAGCCTTGCTACTTACCTCCCAGTTCCCCCACTGCTTCTGCTTTGAAGCCTTGCTACTTACCTCCCAGTTCCCCCACCATTGCTGCTCTGAGGCCTCAATGATTACCTCACAGTCCCCTTATCGCTTCTGCTTTGAGGCCTTCATACTTGTCTCCAAATTCCCCCACTGCTGCTGCTCTGAGCCTCAGTACCTACCTCCCAGTCCCTACACTGCTTCTGCTTTGAAGCCTTGCTACTTACCTCCCAGTCCCCCCACCGCTGCTGCTCTGAGGCCTTGATACTTACTTCGCAATCCCCTCATTGCTTCTGCTTTGAAGCCTTGCTACTTACCTCCAAGTCCCCCCAACACTGCTGCTCTGAGGCCTCGTTACTTTCCTCCCTATGCCCCCACTGCTTCTTGTTTGAAGCCTTGTTACTTACCTTCCAGTTCCCCTACCGCTGCTGCTCTGAGGCCTCGATGATTACCTCACAGTCCCCTCATTGCTTCTGCTTTGAAGCCTTCATACTTGCCCCCAAGTCCTCCCCACTGATGCTGCTCTGAGGCCTTGCTACTTACCTCCCAGCCACTGCTTCTGCTTTGAAGCCTTGATACTTACCTCCCAGTCCTCCCACCACTGCTGCTCTGAGGCCTCAATGATTACCTCCCAGTCCTCCCACCACTGCTGCTCCGAGGCCTCAATGATTACCTCGCAGTCCCCGCATTGCTTCAGCTTTGAAGCCTTCATACTTGCCCCAAGTCCTCCCCACTGGTGCTGCTCTGAGCCTTTCTACTTACCTCCCAGTCCCCCCCACTGCTGCTGCGTTGAAGCCTTGCTACTTACCTCCCAGTCCTCCCAGTCCCCTCAGTCCTCCCACCGCTGCTGCTCTGAGGCCTCAATGATGATATCAGTCCCCTCATTGCTTCTGCTTTGAAGCCTTCATACTTACCCCCAAGTCCTCCCCACTGGTGCTGCTCTGAGCCTTTCTACTTACCTCCCAGTCCCCCCCACTGCTGCTGCTTTGAAGCCTTCATACCTCAGACCTTCACTAACCTGCATAGTTGGCCTATCCTAACCACAGACAGACAATAATATTTTCCCAAAAAAAAAATGATGCATGTTAGATGGTGTGAAGCACAATATAGCAATGATGAAGGGACCCAGGTCAAGGCCAAGTAATACTTGGCCTTGGCTATACTCTAAATGTGTTGTTTAGTATTCTTACTGGTGGGAACTCTGCTGTGAGACTACAAACCTCCCATACACCCAAGCCAGAGCATGCTCAGAAGATGGCAAATCGTTGGTATGTGAAGAGCATTTCATATCCCAGATCATTTTTTATTGTGTTAATATACATTTTCATTCTTATGATATCTTAAAATGCAAATATCATTGTATTGTCGACTGGATATTTCGTTTGCAAGTAAATTGCAATTTTTTTTCCCAACCCTTTCCCATTTGATAGGATTTGAGAAAGAGCTCTGCTTGAAACAACTTCACAGGCATGCGGTGTGGTCTAATGATCCTCGGGTCTTTTGATGTATAATTAGTTCATTGTCTCATCTTGTATCTCTTTGTTTACCAGCAACACAACAAGTGCAACGGGACTCCAAAAGTAATCCTTCCCGAGAACTGTGAGCAGGATTAGAGAGATCAGAGCTAGCACTGGTTTTATTTCCCTTGAGTATTCCCTATGCTTTGAGCAGTGTTAAAAAGATTAATACAGAAGTAGCCAGGTCCGGATTAAACTGTAAGAAAGGAGCATTTACAAGGCAAACTGTGATCGCAAGATTCTATCGGTTCAGGACGGTTAAAACACAGTCCTTGCAGCTAAGCCAACTTCTATCAACGCCACCATCCTCGTATCATCTGTCCTAAAAAGCATTGTGCACTATCAATACAAGCACACACATAGGAGCGACATGTAAGATCGGGTTTTTCATCCTTTTCTGGCGTCAAATGTGCCAAAGTGAGCGGCTACGATGTCTAATGCGCCTACTGAATGTGTTGGGTGCATTGTTTGTAAGACTCAACACTTTCTAATGCGCCTAACATTAGTGGCCGTTCTGGGGGCGTCACACCACACTTGTAATATTAGATACATTAAGGGCCCGTTTACACGACAATGGCGAAATACCGGTCGTTTTATCCGGCCGAGGGGGCGGGGGGGGCGGCTTTTCTCCGCGATGAGCAGAGAAAAGCCCTCACCCTTTACAGTCACTTGCACATATACCGTCCGAAAACTGGACGGAAGAATGTGCATGTTGAATGTTTTTCGGGCGGCCCACGAGCGGAAAACCCGTGCAGTGGGGACTGCTGTACGGGTTTTCCATAGGAGCCCGTTGTGCAAAACCGCAAACCATCTGAAAAACCGGCCGCAAACCCGTGCCGTGTGGACATGCCCAACATGTATGAATGTGGTTCGGCAAAACTAGGTGCATTACTGCTTGGACAGGCAGAGCTATCTCAAGGTGGTCTGGATGAGCTTAAGGAGTCGAAGTGGAGCTAGATTTGCTGTTAGGGAAATAAAATTCCAATATTTCTCAACTTCCACAAGTGCAATAATAAAAAGTAATTTCTGATAATTATCAAACGATTTAAAATTAAATTATATAAATTTAATAAAAAATGTTATCATATAAAATATTTAATAGAACAATAATATAAAAATATCTCCTATAAAATGCATTTCAATTTAATAGAATCTAAAACTAATTTTACATTAGAAAAACCCACTGATTTTTTTTAAATTTTTTTTAATTTTTAATTTTTATACATTAAATTTAAATTTTTTTTTTTGCTGCTTTCACCCTTTTTTTACATACAGAAAGAGCCAGCACAGCAAGGTATTGCTGGGACCTGGGTCCTCCAAGCAGGATCAGTACCATAGTTCTATCATGAGTTCTTTAAAAACCACTTCTTTTTTCCAGACTTTTTAGCTTTTATACTTTTTTGGGCATTAAACAAAAATGGCCCAAAAGTTCCGTAATGCGCCAAAACACCGGGCGGGGGGCCCGATAAACTTCAACTCCATTTTTTGATGCACAAAAAAACTTTCATACATTCAGGGGATTTTACACTGAAAATGATACTTGACAATTCACTTCAAAGCACTTTCATTCATACATGTCTCCTCTAGTGCCACATAATACATAGGATCCATCCACATGATGGAATCTGCTCCTAAATCCAAAAATAAATCATCCTCATTGATCTCAATAGAAAATGTAGGTTTTAGTTCACACAATGCGTATTTTCTCTGTCGGTATTTAAGAGTTTAAAAAAAACTTAGAAGATGCTAATTCTCCCATTGTTCCATGGACATGAATGGGACTAGTTTTCTGACTATAAATCCCCTGGAATCAGACGGAAAAAAAACCCCAACCTTAAATCCACCTTGAAAACCATGACGTCCAACATGGTAGAATAGTAAGTCTTACTCAGTGTAAGGACGCACCACTCGGGCCGGTTCACACGGCTTATTCAAGCCATAATTGCGGGACGGATTCCGCCCGCAATACGACTTGAATAAGGGGCGGTGAGGGGGCGGGTGCGCTGCCCGCCGGCCCCATAGACTTTCACTATCCACGGCGCGTATTCCGCCGGGATAATGAACATGTCAATTTCTCCACGCCCGGCGGATTCGCTGAGCGGGTAGGGGAGACGGAATCCACAGTTCTCTATGGGAACTGTGGATTACCGTAATGGCTGGGACAGATTACAGCCATATTGCAGTACGGCGCGCAATACGGCTGCAATACGTGCCCAAAATAAGCCGTGTGAACAGCCCTTCACAGTACATGAATCCCTAGTTTGTAGACATTTGAACAGATTATCTATCCCAATTTTGCCAGAATTCAGATGCATCTTGTGCCGAAAACCTGGCATAGAAAGACAATATTTATTATGTGTTTTATACTCTTTTCGTACCTCACTCAAAACCAGGAAGTGACTTAGGTGTAATGATGCATGACTCGAATTATGCCAAAATTGTGCAAAAATTTTGGTACAAAAATTGGCATAAAGAAGTCAAATGGAATATGTCACAAAATCAGTCTAAAATGCACCAGATTTTTCAAACAGTGAGAGCTCCTGTAAGGCTAGATCCACACAGCATCGGACAAAAACCGTCTGATAGTCCACAACATTTTGTCTGATGCTCGATGCAAAAAAGGTGCTTGGTTTTAGCTTTTTTTCTGTCGGCCTGTACAATTAAATGTACAGGAAACCGACGGAAAGGTGTCAGGCGCCAGTGGTTTTTAAGATATCAAGAAAGAAAGTTTTTTTCCAGAACAGTTCCAAACATTTCTTCATAGATAAAAAAAACTTTTATTGAAGTACTACTCACATAAAAACAGGATGCATCTCGCAGTGCAGTGTATTGATATCTCAACACACTGCTGTTCTATGGGACAGGTTTCCAGACATAGGGAACTAATGGAGAGGAGCTGGCATTCCTAATGTAATTATGCCAGTGGTTTTTAAACTTGTTCCTAAAACCGCCGGAGCCAGAAACAAAATGACCATTGTAGACTGCAGGTCGCTTTTTCTCCTAATGTTTATGGGCAGGCTGAACGATAATATTTTCAGCAATTTTAGAATCCTAAAACCTCCAAAAATATGATCGTTTTTCTATACTGTTTGGACATAGGATTACATAAATTTGACATAGCCTATACAGTGTAAATGCTCGTTATACATCTTCACGTCGGGCCGCGCCACAAACTCTTGTCTCCCAACGCGGGTTTGCGGCGCGGGCGGTGGGCGTGGTCTCAGCGCAGGAGGGGCGTGGTTTGGGGCGAGGCTTGCGCCGAGGGTTTGCCCCCATGCAATACAATAGCAGGGGGCAAACCGCGGCGCGAGTCGCGTCCCAGCCGCGGCGATGCCCGCGGCAGCACTGCGCGGCCGCCGCACAGAGAACTCGCTGTCAGGAATTGACAGGAGAGTTCTTCACTGCGCGGGTTTGGCCGTGGCCCCGGAGCCGCGGCCAAACCCGCGCAGTGTGAATATTAACGCAGTTTCCCATAGGAAACCATGTTAATAAACTAGGCGCGATTTGGCCGCAGTTATGGCCGCGGAAACCGCGTCAGAACCCGCGGCCATAACCGTGGCCAAATCCGTCGTGTGAACGAGGCCTTATAATTATGGCTCTTTGATTTGTGGAATGAATGGGCGTGTCAGAATCATTTATGATGTGTCCAGGGTGGGTTGGATTATGGCTTTTATGTTTTGTTCCTTTCTCCACTTTCATGTATAATTATTTTTATTTTGTCTCTAATAAAAGTGTGCTTTTACCATTTTTGTAAAGAACAGGCTGATGTGTTTTTTGTTTTTTTTATGTAGGTACAGACAGGGGTATCAACAGGATAGGGACTGTAGGTTTGTTCTTAAAGGGGTTTTCTCGTTACGAAGATCATATTCAAAAGGAGGGGACCAAAAATCTAAGCATGTCTGTCCTTGGTTACCAAAAGCAAAGTGTTATGGTTTAGGAGAACGGGCTGTTTGTTTAGTGCTTGGGAACGAAGTGAGAGCTCCGGTCGGGTTACGCCCAGGTCCCACAACCGGTCGTAACTGGGAATGCGTGTCTGAGGGAGATGCAGGAAACAAGTCGCGGACCGGAGGGAGAGAGAGACAACGTATGCGTGTGGGGTTTACTGTTCACTGACAGGAAGCAGTGTTAGGTACGACATATGCATTCTGGGTTGGCTGTTTTCACTGACAGGAAGCAGTGGTAGGTGTGACGCATGTGTGCAGGGTCGACTGTTTTCACTGACAGCAATCAGTGGTAGGTGCGACGTATGCGTGTGGGGTTGACTGTTTTCACTAACAGCAACCAGTGGTAGGTGTAAGGTATGCGTGTGGGGTTTGCTTTTTTCACTGACAGCGATCAGAGGTCCTGCAGCAGAGAGAGAGTTCTTGTGCTGTCCCATGTAAACAAAAACAGATAAAGCGTATAGTTTTGTTCTGCAGATCTGCAGAGGTCAGAGGTGTAATAATCTGCAGGATATATCACTGTGTGTGAGAGAGACAGAAAATAAAATCACCCATCTTTCCTGAATGTCAAATGCCCATTCTAGTTACAAAGTATGTAGAGAGAGTGAGAAATGTCGATATATACTATGGAGTTACACTTAGCGTTTCACTTCCAATGATTCCTTAGTCTCCGACAGCTGAGAACCTCCACCCCCCCTATCCCATGCTCATACAGAATGAATTCTCATGTGCACACTTTGGGGCGTGTCTGCTGGGAGGAGAAACACACCCCTTCATTTCATAAGCTCTGCTTAGCAACCAGTATAAACGGCTGCCAAATGATGAAACAATAAAACCCATTTAAGTTAACTTTGTATGTAAGTCAGATCAAGTACATTTATCAAATGTAACTCCGGCAGAATTGTATTTATTTATTTAGTTTTGGATAGTACAGGGTAGGGTTTTTACATTTGTTTTGCTGTCTGTGCCCCTGTTAAGAAGATTTCACCTTACTTTCCTGCCTCTCATGTACCGCTGTGGCATGCTGGCACTTGTAGCTCCACAACTACTAGTTTCTGTGAAACATGGAGCTACAAGTGCCAGCGTGCTATCGCAGCACATGTTACATATATGTACTAATCAGCACCCATACAATTAGTACATGTGTGATGTGGAGTGCTGACTACAAATATCAGCATGCCATACCTGTACTAATTGTGTGGATGCTGATAAAGTACAGTAGTGTATTTTACACTGGAGTCAGCCAGGGAGAGGTAAGTGGAATCAGCAACAGTAAGAATAGATCTGTCGTGCCGAAACACAAGACCAGAGCGGTGTGAAGAATGAGGTTCCCTGTGCAAGGCATCAGAGAGGTAATTGGGGTTCGGAAGACGCAGTGGGCAGAGGAAGGCTTCCAATGTTCCAACGTTATTATGGGACGTGACTCCATGTGTGATGCCCGATTGCTGAGTTGCGCCCTATCAGTCTCTGTTTGTAACTAAGACACGGATGTAAGTCGGATCGGTGTAACTCTATTATTGTCTGTATTTAACCTTTACACATAGTTGCAAGAGATAGTAAGTGAACCCTTTAAAATGACATTGATTGCTGCACCGAAACTAATAATACACCAACGTTTGGACAGTGCTTATCTTTTATTGAGCGCACTGAGCAAACACCCACAGTGCACAGAGAAAAGGTAAGTAAACTTTTTGTGATTGCCTGTACTTCTGTATTGATTACTAATGAAATTTAGTGTGTATATTATCTAAAAAAACACAGAAACAAGGCCATACTCACAGCTCAAAGGCTGGACTGAAACTGAACGCAGTAAAGAGATTACAAAAACACCTTAGTGAATAAGAGAGATGTATACTACACCCCTAGACCTAAATTCACAAATCTATCTACCTAAGAGGAAAAAGGTCATAAAAAATAATTTTTAATAATAAACTTTTAAAATAGATAAACGCGCGACATCAAATACAAAAATATCAAAATGTATAATATTAAAGTAATCAAAAGAAGGGACCCATAGTATTCGATAGTCCTATAAAGCCCTAATTTAACTAAACCGCCCTATCCTAACCGACAAACAGGTATATCACCCCGATAAGGGTCACCAACCTGACCCTATCTAAACTGGCCCTGAAGAAATGAATGGTCCCAACCCAACATGTTTCAACCACTCAAACGATGTTTTCTGGTCACATCAGGGGATAATGAGAAATAAGAAACCAATGTAAGGCCAAATACAAAATGTTAGTAATCCGTACATAAAGTCAGGAGAAAAAAAAAAGAGAAAGTACCTGCCAGAATGTTGCAAACTACTTCATCTCCAATGCCCCAAGGTCAGAGCGTAATGCGATTGTATTATGTGTATAAAGTATGCAACATACTTACTGATGCTGGCAGACTTTTTTGTCTAAGTAATGGACTCATCCTCACCCCCTCTGGTGTCACAGCAT
>JAODAL010058000.1:0-22350 GCA_025379985.1 Phyllomedusa bahiana | reverse complement strand
GGGGGAGCCTCCAACCCCCCAGTAAAATGGACAGAGCCCCAGGCACTAAAACCTAAGTGCCTCGAATTCCAAGAGATTTTGTGTCTGTACCCAGACTTTGATTTTAAAAAAATTTATTTTAGCAAAAGCAGAGCTGCAAAAGCCAAAAAAATTGACGGAGTTCGCATTAAAAATATATCCGGATTATCTGGATGATTTTTGCTTTAAGAGAGGGGTGTTTAAAGCCCCTTTTAAATGAACTAACCGTAAAGAAATAAAATATAGTGGGGGTTCCCTTTTTGTACGCATTTAAGGACGGTAAATCTGCTGTTCTACGCATCCAGTGATTACCAAACTTTTTTTCATATTTGAGTCCCAGTTCCGACTATTGGAATTGGGAAAAGACACTCCTCACCACCGTCCCTCCGGGTTTGGGGCAGGGGGGTCCCAAAGAGAAGAGACGCTCTCTTTTAAAAAAACAGGGGGACCCCATCTTCCAGCCGAATCCCACCTACAACCTGAGCCCCCTACGCTATGGGACACTGGTCAAAAATTTTTGTTTTCCCCTTAAAAGGACGGATATGCGTTATTGTTCCTTTGCCGGGTTTTTAAATTCTCTGAAACGTCCGTGAGTTCTGGACATAGGTCCTGAGATTATATTTATTAATAGTAAACTGTCAGGTTTTCATATACTGTGTTTATGTAAATTACCCCCATTAAGTATATTTGCTATAAATTTGGTATGTTTCTATTAAATTTTATTTATTTATTTATTTATTTTTTTTTCTCTCTCTCTTCTTCTTTTTTCTTTTTCCTTCTTTCTTTTGACACCCAATGTTATAAGAGAAAAATTTTGGCCTTAGGCTGCTGCCTTGGATAGCCTAACACTACCTTCTCCCCCATAGGGGTGCGTTGATCGTGAGAAGATTTGTTTCTACCTTATCTCTTCTCACGGGATGTCAGTTGTCACCCCCTCCAAGATTCCATCTTGGTTTAAGAGTGTGATTTTATTCACAATGTTCATTACGTGCATTTATTTGTTGGTTCTATTTCAAGTGTTGTCATGTCTTTCCCTACTCGTATGTGTCTTGTCTTGGTCTAGCAATGTCTTTAGGTTAATTTCAATATTAATGAGAAAATCTTACCCCCTGTAGTTTGGTTTTCTTATGGCTAAAAAAATCCCTTAAATTTAAAGGGTTTTTGATTCAAATGTTAAACGTAAACTTTTGCTCCTGAGCTAAAGTCCTGCAGAGCGGAAATTGCTTTTGTGCAGGAAAACCATTTAAAAACAAGGGAAAAATTTCCCTTTTGCTCAGAAAATTATTCCCACGGGTGTTAGGCCTCTCAGGACAGAAAAGGAGGGGGATGGCTATATTTTTGTCTAATCTGTCCTCTTCAAGAAAACACATTCTTACTGTGATGTCAATGGTAGATATATAATTTTTTGCGGGTCCCTTTTGAGGGAGGCTATGACTTTGTGTAAGTTTTGTGCCAAAAACGTCTCAAATACACTTTTTAAACAAAGTGTTTTTAAAACTGACGGTTTCCTTCCCTCGAAATTAATAATAGGGGGGGAAATTTAAAACCCTTTTTTTCGGAAACCTGGTAAACTTTGTGTCTCCAGCCCTGGTGCAAATTTTAACAGGGTAGTTAAAAGGAATTTTTGGGAAAATTGTTAGAAGATTATAGTTGACTTTTGGGGGGATAGAACCCTCCAGGGGGGGGCCTTTTTTTTTTTTTCGCCCCCCATGAAACCCATTCCAGGATTATTATTTTTTTTGGAAATTCCCTGCGCTGAGGGGATGGCAGGGGTGGATTGGGGCTACCGTGGGGCGGGACCACGCTCCCTTTTTTTCAGATCTGAAACAGGCTGGTGTGGGGGAGAGGGGGTGCATGGGTTTAATGAAAACCTTTATAAAAAACTCTTGTTTAAAAAGAAGGAAATTTCGGGGGAAAAAAATTCAGAATATTTGGGTAATGTGGACTGTTCTTCGCCCTTTTTACATTTGGGGGCCACAAAGCGGGGTTACGGGGTTTCTGTTATCCCTCAGCTCAGAATTAAAAAAGAACAAATTTGCAAAAAGGGGGCTTACAGACAACAATTGGCTACTTACAGGAACACTTCGCGGGGGTCCCTCACGACCGTCCAAAGGGAAAATTTTGATGTTCGACCCCAAATCAGGCATTGGCAATTAATTAAAATAGATAAACTTTTTCTCTATACGAAGGCAGAGATATTATTTAAGGGGGAATAAACCCACACTTACAGCTAAAAAACTACGGGGAAAATACTTATAAAGTACTCCCCTCCTTAAAAGGGAAACCAATGGCAGCTTACCTATCCCGGGGAAAAAATAGCACAAATATTCTGTAAATCTTTTCGATTTGTATTTCCCCAACCCCTGCCCGTGGGACAAAAGGTTTTGAGAGAGGGGGATTCTCATTCCTTACCGTCAGTGAGGTAAATTGGGGGGGGGGGGGGGGATTAAATGTGGTGGGGGGTGGAGGAATATAAGAGTTGAAAAAGGTAAGTTGGGTGGGGGTTTTTAAAAATTATTTATAAGATTTTGTGAATTTAATATAAAGGTGTTATTGATTTTGAATGTAGGTGTGATTTTGGTTTATTTTATTATATTTGAAAAGAAAAAGTTTGGATTTAAATTGGAAAATTTTAAGTATTTAAAATTTTTTTTTATTGTTGAAAAAAGGGTGTTGTTTTGGTTTGCCCACCCGATACATAAGTTTTAGGGAGGTTTTGTTTTTAATAGAGGGGGGAGAAAAATTTTTAGAGTCATAACCCGATTGAGTGGGAATAATCTAATAGTCGGCTTTTATTAAGTTTGACGCGGAAAGGCTTTTGACCGCCTCAATTGGTCTTATATTTTCGCGGTTCTCCAGCATATGGGTATTCAGGGAACTTAGAGAGATTTGAGTGGCTTGTATTCGGGTCCCACGGCTGACATCCGCCTACAGTACAGCACCTCTCCGATATATAATATATTTCATGTACTCGTACAGAGCTGCCCTTTTATCACCAATTAATTTTTGTCCTTTGTGTGGAACCGTAGCAGTGGCAATCCGACTTGACCGCGATATTCAGAATTAAGGTTAGTGAACCGTAGTTTAAATTATCATTGTTTTGCGTACGATGTCCTGCTGACCCATTCTAATCCGCACATTAACGACGTACCCCGATGTGCATGCTCTCCTGGATGTTTTGGGAAGTCTCCTCGGCTATAAGATAATAGATCGAAAACCGAGAAGCACTCCTATTAATATACCGATAGATCAATAGCGCCTACTCCAATCTAAATTCCACTATCGATGGCAATCTATCTCCCTGCGATATTTGTGGGTCCAGATAACGAACTCGTATTTCCTCTCTTTAATAGTCGAATTTTCCGAGGTATATTCATAGATTACAATTACTACTAAATGGAAATCTTTGCCATTGTCATTACTGGGGAAGGATTTCAGCTATAAAAATGACACTGCTGCCTAAACTTCTAAAACCATTTTGAGACGCTACGGTGGCGTTTCCATCGTAGAGATCTCAAACTATTGCAAACATCATTTTTTAAATTCATCTGGATTATAAGCGACATAGGGTAGCTAAATCTGTCTTAATGCGAATAAACATAATGGGGTTGGCTGTACCTGACAATGCTAAAATAATATTGGGCAACCCACCTGCGAAGAATACTGAATGGTCTTCTCTACTGGCATATTCTCAGATGGGCAGAGATAGAAAACCTGTTGATCCTTCCTACTCACCCTAACTCGTTCCTGTGGACCACTCCGCCTCCGTGTGTAATGTGCCACTTTTGTGGACCCATGACAATGACTAGGATATAGTTAGAGTAAAAGCTCTAGGAAATTTGAACTGCTCTCTAATGCTTTCTCCTATGAAATCCTTTTTGTTCAATCCCTTTTTTCCTGTAGGGGTAGGAATGAGCCTTATGAAGCCATGGTTTGACCGACAGCTCTTCCGATTAGCGGATCTCGTTAATTTTAGAACTTTGCGACTATTACCTTTTGAAGAATTAAAGGACCGCTTTGACTTACCCAATACATGTTTATTTTCCTATTTACAGATCAAACACTTTATGCAGAGTATTTGTGCACTCAGATAAGGTCTCTAAGCCTCCAAAATTTGAACGATTATGTCGTTTTACCAAAACCACAAAGGGAATTATATCTGATATCTATAATTTATTGCTGCATCCAGAGTCACAAACTCCAATACAGCATAAATATATGGTCCAATGGGAGACCTACTTGCAAAGGCCAATTCCTATAGAGATGTGGCAGCTTATTTGGAAGAGGGCGGGTCAATCATCATTGTGCAACCTATATAAAGAAAATGCCTATTAGATACTTACTTTTTGGTATCATACTCCGGCATTGCTGCATAAGCTAAATGCAACGATACCAGACACTTGCTGGAGGTGCGATGGCCCAGATGGTAATCTGTATCATATTTTTTGGACATGCCCTAATGTTCAAGGTTTTTGGGTCCGAGTTCGGGAATTAATACATAGGGTGTCGGGTATATCCACTCCTCATGATCCCCTATTCTGCCTGCTAAATGTGCTTCCCAGACCGGTCTTTAAGCAGACGATGAAGCTTATACTTCATATTCTCACAGCAGCAAAATGCTTGATATCTAGGCATTGGAAGCGTAGAGACCTCCCGACGTGGACTGAACTGCTTCAACGCATTGCAGACATTAGAGTTATGGAACAGTTATCAGCACTGCAGACTAATGCTCTGGATAAATTTGAAGCAGTGTGGTCACCGTGGGATGTTTATGTTATGTCTCTGAATTAAAGGCGATGAGCCACTTGATAGGAGACCTCTGTCTTAAGAATACGTTATTGCGTGGAATCAGATGGAACAACACACCTTGCCAACCCTCTACCCAGCCTTTTTTTTCTTTTTTTTTTCTTTCCTCTAGTGCGATGACCGTGTTTTCCCCTTTTTCCATTTTGTGTTCTTGTCCTTTTTTTTATGTATAAATGTGTTTATAGTATAGTGTTTTCCAAAACTTAAGAGCCGCGCCAGTGGTGAAAATTGTTATTGCTATGGGATTTATACCACTCATTGCCAGGCACTAGTAGAATGTCATAGCATCTTGGAAATACACTTTTTATGTGGTTGATGATGTATGTTTATTGAAAACTTTAATAAAGATACCGTTTAATAAAAAAAAATATATTGTTTTACACACTAAAAACACTTTTCTTTTTTTTTTAAAGTGCTTCAACATAAAAAAACTATATAAATAGGGTGTCGCCATAATCGTATGCGACCAAAGAGTATAGCTAACTTATCCCACGGATACTGCACGGTGAGCACATTAAAAATAAAAATAAAAAACACTACTAGGATTGTAAAAAAAAAAAAAAAAGGCAGTATTTTCTTCACCCTGGCCTCCAAAAAATGGATTTAAAAGCGATCAAAAGCTTTTCCCCCCAAAAAATTGATACTAATAAAAACGTCAACTCCTCTCGCATAAAACAAGTTCCCTACCACATCTCCAAGCACAAAAAATTTAAAAAGTAAGGCTCTCAGACTATGCGAAGCAAAAAACGTATTTTCCTGGTTGTAATACAATGTTTTTATTGTATATAAATTGGTATCGTTGTAGTCGTATATGACCTGCTGATAAAGATACCATGTCATATATAACCGTACAGTGACGCTATAAAAAATAAAAATAAAAAACATTACCGAAGATTGCTGTATTTTGTTCAAAACATCTCCGAAAAACCTTAATCACCAAGCTTTCTACTGGTGTAAAAGTAATAAAACAGAAAAAACTATATAAAAATCTAATATTATTTGTAATTGTAACCAACCCCCATAGTAAAGTTATCACATCATTTACACTGTGCATCCTGTCGAATGTGATAAAAATTTAAACTCAAAAAACAATGACCGAACTGCGTTTTTCCCCCAATTTTCATTGCCCAATGCTAAAAAAACAACTAAGGAACACACTGTGCATCAAATGGCACAGTACACCCCTAGATGAGATCCCTGATGGGTTTGAATCCAAAATGGGGCGACTTCTGGAAGATTTCTCCTGTTCTGCTACTTTGGGCTTTTGCAAATGCGACATGGCCCCATCAAAATCGTGCGTTCCAAAAGCCAAATAGCGCTCCTCCCATAAACGCCCCCTGCGCCCAACACACCAGTTTACACCCTCATGTAGGGTATTGCCAGAACTTGAAGAAATTGCTTAACAAAGTTTTTAGGTTCTTTTTTCCAGATTCCTTGTATATATAGAAACATTTAAGCTAAAATTGCAGATAGTGAAGATAAATTTTTTTTTAATTTCACAGCCTTATGCTAAAAAACAATTGTTGAATAACCGGTGGGGTCTATATACTCAATGCACCCCTGGATATATTGCATTAAGGGGTGTTAAGTTTTCCAATATGCGGTCATTAGGGGTGTTTATTAGTTTTAGCACCTTAGGGTGTTCCCCAATCCTGAAATTGGCGCCTAAATAAAATCGTATTGAAAAATGAGACCCCAGAGTATAGTAAGATACGCCTCCTTTCTGGAGCTAATGGTGTGATCCAAATATGCCCACTAGGGCCAATATGGGAGATATCACCTAAAACGGCAGACCTGGGGGGAAAGATATTAAGTTGCATTACCTAGTCACATTTACCGTATTCAGTGAATAATGGAAAAATATGAAAAATCTGCAAAAAAAGTGAACTTTAGAAATTTCACCTCCACTTTGCTTTAATTCTGTGAAATATCTGAAGGGTTATCAACTCCCCAAATATGTTGTAAATACGATTAGGGGTTCTAAGTGTCTCAGATGCTTCACTGTATGGGGTATCTAACATGCAGGCCCCTCAAAGCCACGTCAGACTGGAGTGGTCCTAAAAAAATGTATATTGCAAATTTTCTTGTAAAATGGATGAAATTACTACTAAAATTTCTAAGCCTCTAATGTCGTAAAAAAAAAAAAAAGACATTTAAAAAAAATGATGGCAACCATATGTGGACATATGGTAGATTCTAGTTATAACTAATTTGTGGGTGAATAATTATCTGTCATGCACGCAGAATTTTACAACTTTCAAAATCGCAAATTTGTTCAAGATTTTTCATGGAATTTCGATATTTTCACAAAACAAACCAAGGATTGTATGGATAAAAAATTATTATAACTTAAAGCACAATGTGTCACGAGAAAACAATCTCTGAATCCACATGAATAGGTAAAAGTGTGTCAAAAAGTATATTTCTCACATAAATTGACACATGTCAGATTTAAAAAATAGGGCTGTGTCAGGAAGGTCAAAACAGGCTGGGTCCTTAAGGGGTTAAATTATATAAATTTGCATTTTGCAGAGAGAAATAAGTATTTGATCCCCTATCTACCATTAAGAGTTCTGGCTCCTATGATGGTTAGATGCCTAATCAAACCACTACAGCATTAAAGGACAGCTGTCTTAAATAGTCACCTTAATAAAAGACTCCTGTCCACAGCTCAATCCAGTCAGACTCTAACCTTTACTAATGGGCAAAGACCAAAAAGAACTTTCTAAGGATGTCGGGGACAAGATCATACTGTAGACCTGCACAAAGCTACAATTGGCTACTAAACCATAAGTAAGACGTTAGGTGAGAAGGAGACAACTGTTGCAATAGTAAGAAAATGGAAAAAATACAAAATGACTGTAAATTGGACTTCGGATATGTCACCATGCTAAATCTCACTCATTGGGGAGCTATCACTGCATCATGAGGAAGGTGTGCAATCAGCCTAAAACTACATGGGGGAACTTGTTAATGATCTCAAGGCAGCTGGGACACAGTCACCAAGAAAAACCATTTGTAACACATTACGCCGTAATGGTTTAAAAATCCATGCAGTCGCACACTAAGTCCCCCTGCTCAAGAAGGCAATGTGCAGGTCCAATCGGAAAGTTTTACAAGAACACCTGGATGATTCAGTGAGTGATTGGGAAGAAGGTACTGTGGTCAGTGAGACAAAAATCGTAGTCTTTGGCATTAACTCAAACTCGCCTTGTTTGGAGGAAGAGAAATGTTGCCTATGACCCAAAGAACACCATCCCTACTGTCAAGCATGGAGCTGGAAACATTATGTTTTGGGGGTGTTTCTCTGCTAAGGGCACAGGACTACTTCAACGCATCAATTGGAGACTGGATGGAGCACTGTACAGTAAAATCTTGAATGACAACCTCCTTCCCTCCGCCAGGAGATTTAAAATGGGTCGTGGCTGGGTTTTTTTCTTTTCCACCCATGCAAGTCAATGACCAAAACATGCAGCAAGGCAACCAAAGGAGTGGCTCGAACAAGAAAGCACATTGAGGTCATGGAGTGGCCAGCAGTCTCTACCTTAATCCCATAGAAAACTTATGGAGGGAGTTGAAGCTCCGAGATGCCAACGACAGCCTCAAAATCTTGTGTGCGCAAACCAAATCATCAACTACAAAAAACATCTGACTGCTGTGCTTGTCAACGAGGGTTGTGCCTCCAAGTATTAAGTCTTGTTTGTCACTGCAAAATACAAATAAATTTATATAATTTGTACAATGTGATTCTCTGGATTTTATTCTGGATATTCTATCTCTTAATGTTAAAATTAACCTACCCTTAAAATTATAGACTGTTCCTGCCTATAATTGGGCAAACTTATAAAATCAGCAACGAATCAAATACTTATTTCCTTATATATGTATATTTATATACATATATATATTTATATATAATTTATATATATATATTTATATATATACTAATATTTATATATATATATATATATTTATGTATATATATCATTATATATATATATATACATATATATATATATATATATATATATTATATATATAATATATATATCTTATTACTATATTTATATATATATTATATATTTTATATATATATTATATTGTAGGGGTGTCAGCTTCTAGGTAGTCTCTGTTTAGCACGACAAAGGTTTAGGTGCAAAACAAACATAAGTTTATTCTCCCTCGGAATTTGAATAGCGAAAAAATAAACATGCTTTCTTCAGCTTATCACAGCAAAATAAAGGGGACTGTCTTGATTCTGGGTTTACAGCCAAGCAACCACAAAACAAACCTCACCAGGTCCGCAGTAGAAATGTTCACTAAACACTTGGAGACCAGTTTGCATGTTCTCACTTCAGAGAGGTTTTCAGATAATCACACAGCTCCACCCTGAAGCTGTGTCCAGCGGGTTTATATGCCTGGTAAGGCATGGGCTGGAGTATGGGAGCGGCCGTCCAACCAGACTCTTGGGCGCTCCATAAAAAACCGAACCCGAACTACCACAATAAAAATGGCTCAACAACTAAAACATCGCGGCAATCGCTCTATCAGGGTTTTTTATATCACTGAGGCCGCACCTTGTGATACATACATTCCCGTCCACAACTTTTACTGGTCGGGGTTACAAACAGGAAGGGGACTGTTATGTTTGTTCTTAAGTTGAAATTGTATGTAAGTCGGAAAAGGTATATTTTATTAATATATCCCAGCAAAAAAAAAAAAAAAATTTAGTTTGATAGTACAGGGAACGTCTTTTACATTTGTTTTGCCGTCTGTGCCCTTTTTTAGAAGATTTCACCTCAATGTTGAGTGTCAACCATGCCCCATAAGTCTCCGTTTGTAACTAGGGGACGTATGTAAGTCGGAACGATGTAAGTCGGGGACCGCCTGTGTGTATATATATATATATATATACAGAGAGTGAGTGAGAGAGAGATAGAGATAGATAGATCAGGATGGATTAGATGTTAGATAGATTGATAGATAGATAGATAGATAGATAGATAGGATAGATAGATAGATATGGATATATTGATCACCAATTCTCTAAGTAAAAATATATACATACTGTATCTTTACAGAAATGTAAAAAAATTGCTCAGAAATGATCAATATTTTCATGGCATCATTATGTGCCATGTTATTTGATATAACATTTTTATTCATTATATATTACATTCATCAAAAATCTTTAATTTGCAGCATTTAAACTACTAAACAATGCTTTGGCTGCCAGTTTTCAAAGATATTCAAGGAATATTTTAACCTACTTCTTCTGTAGCTGTTGCCAGAGGGGTAATGGTCTTACAGTGTTTCTTTACTGCATTTTATGATAATTTTAATCCCACAGCAAGTCAATTGGTTGAAATCTGCTGATTGCTCCTGACAATCTATCAAAAGCAATATTATTGCTTCCTGTCTTTAATTTTTATAACATAGAAGTATGTTGTGGATCATTGTCCTGCTGCATGATGACATGATTCCCACCAACCAAGCACTGACCGAAAAGGATGTTAGGTCATTTTTTTCATGCATTTTGTATAACTCTTCCATCTTACTAGCAGCTAAACAACCATGACCACTGTATGCACACTTGCTATATGAGTCTCCACCCGTAATCCCTCAAGTTTTTGGGTATTTTGGCAAACTCACTATTTTTGTAATTAAAATACTGAAACTCGCTGACAAAACTCATACAGATGTTTCCCCTTTCTGAGCCACTCATTGCATCCTACCCAGCCAAAACAGCTGTATGAAGATGGGTGATGCTGGCTTGGCTAATATTCCTTTTGCTTTCTAAAGACTCAGTGGGCCAAAA
The DNA here is from genome assembly GCA_025379985.1 of Phyllomedusa bahiana. NCBI lineage: Eukaryota > Metazoa > Chordata > Amphibia > Anura > Hylidae > Phyllomedusa > Phyllomedusa bahiana. Next base: position 11,708 of record JAODAL010058000.1, on the reverse strand, counting down.
GCAAATTGAGGATTTGTTACATCCCATAGAGAGCGTCTGAGCTTTTCAGCTCCTTTTCGATAATGCCTTAAATTACTCTTAGGGATTTTCTGGCCCTGGTGACAATTCTTTTTTTTCTTTTGTTCTCTGTTTTTTTCTTTTATTTGTCCCTCTAACTAAGCATGATCTAAATAATGAGCAATGCCTGTGAAGTGTTGCCTGTAAAATGTGGTTGTGAATCCAAAATTAGTTTTTTTACCTCATCTCCATATCCTCCGCCAAGAATGTTATTGTGAAGTGGAATAGCTCTGGATGAATTGGCCTGCCAGGTTTGTAATCTTCTGTGTCTCTATACCATTTGTCTCATTTTCTGTGTTCAATATTTAAGTAGTAGTGAATAAAACAGCCATTTTTTATTTGAATTTCCATTATTCCTGTGCTGATAGCAATCCCTTGAGTTGTTCCTTAATTTCTTTATCCCTGTTTCTTAAATACCTTTACTCTTTATAAAGATACTATATGTTAAGTTAGGTCAGTTTTCTTGTTTTCAGTGTTGTTACTGCAATTGTTTACCAAGGGAGTGAGGGGGCTGGACGGAGGGCTAAGGGGCCGGGAGGGATGGTCTGGACAGGGAGACTGACGGGCCTAGACCGGGCGGATGGAAGGAGGACTGAGGGATCGCGAGCGGGGGGCTGAGGGGCCTGGGCAGGGAGGTTGAAGGGCCTATACAGGGCAGATGGATGGAGGGCTGAGGGGCCGGGAAAATTGCTGTTCCCAAACGTTCTCCAACTTGACTGAGCTACAGCTGTTTTATAAAGAAGAATGGGCAAAAATTCAAGCTGATAGAGACATACTCCAACAGACTTCAGCTGTCATTGCAGCTAAAGGTGGTCCTAAAAAATATTGACTCAAGGTGGCTGAATACAAATATTATGCAAGTCACACTTAGTTTTACACTTAGGTTTTTTTAATTTGCAAAAATTTGAAAAGCACATATCATTTTCTTTATATTTCACAAATACTTTGAGGCTCATGCATGAAAACTGTCTAGGTCTAAAACTCACTTTATTGCCCATAAAAAACAATCAGAGTGACCCTCTTATTTCTCCAGAGCACTATAAAAAATGAGAGGGTCATTGTGATTGGTTGCTATGGGCAACAAAGTCAGTTATAGACCTAGACAGTTTTCATACATGTGGCTCTTTGTGTTACTCTATCACATCAAATATCAATTAAATAAATGTAAGTTTGTGGCTGTAATGTTTAAAAATAAAGAACAGTTCAAGTGGTATAAACACTTTTGCAACCGAGCTTATATGTATGTGTTTGTGTGCGTGTGTGTGTTTGGTTTTAAGTTTGTCATCTACAGGATGCATTAGTAGCCTGGCCTACGTAGACCACATTCAACAAGATCACCTAAGCTCAATTAAGATCACACAGGAGTGCCTAGAGATTACAGCATCAAACTGGGTCTCTAATTAATTTAACTGTGAATGGGAATTTGCAGCTTGCTATATACTAATATACATAATAGCTTCAACAACCAAACATTTTAATAAATGCCATTGTTGCTGTTAGGGAAAACATTTTCCAATATTTCTTTACTTAACCCAGTACAATAATAAAAATTAATTTCTTATAATTATTAAACTATATAAAACTATCTGCTAAAAATTGGAGCATAAATGTTAGCAGATAAAAATGTTATCAAAATAAATAGTATCCCAAAAAATGTTAAAATCTCCTCTATCATGTATTGGTAACATTTATTTCAATGTTTTGCAAGAAAAAAACAAAAATTAGATTAACATCCTTTTTATATTTAGAAAGAAGCTCAATAAACTGCTTTAAACTCTAGAGAGAAGAAGAGAAGGTCCTAAATGGTCAAACATACTATTCAATATTTCTCTTTTGAATTGCTTACAGAGCTGTCCCTTGTACTTCGGCCTCACCAAAACCTGCCTTTCGCAAATGATAGCAGTCAAGTAATATAAAGTCATTGCAAGTCATTCTTACAGTGAATCCAATTCTAAAATATACATTTTAGGACAGTATGTCAGGTGACATGTCTGGTTTTCTGGGCCATGAATTAAGGGTTCTCCCAATGGATCATCATGCATATGGGGCAAAAATAAAAAATCACACTGTATTTTTCCAAATAAAAAGACGTTTAACTCAAGTTGGACGCAAAACCCATTCTACGATGCCCCAGTAGATAAGCCTACAGTGGTGCTGGTAATAGGCAGGGAACCATCCCAAGAAGGGCCACATCTGAAGAGGATGGGAGCTGTTATACTTCCGATAACCCCAAACCCATCTTTCACTCTTTAATAAACAACCAACAAGCTGAGATCGAAACAAACATGCTTTTAATATATTGAACTGAAACAAACAAAACAAAAAAATGAAAATTTATCTGGGGATCTTAAAGTGAGTCATGATGGTATCTATTATTGAATTTAGGGCCACCAACATGGATGTATTTTGCCCCAGCTGCACCTCCATATTCTGGATACTGGTCTCTAACGATGTTGGCTCTGGTGGCACTGGCTGTTCCAGGGTGACTGGCTCCAGATTCAGTATAACTGTCAGGATACGTCCGTCCGGGCAGCTTCACCTGTTTAAGCAAGACTGCGGGGGTTAAAGTCTGGCCTCGGACCCCACCCGGGGGAGAGGTGCTGTTCATGAGCCAAGGATGACGCTCTCCAGCCTCTCACCAACTGAGGATGTGTCTCTCAGGACCAATAAGAGGGCCGGATGCTGCACTAATCAGCTGCCGGGGGGCGGGGTTCCGGGCAGACCTTTAACATCTTCAGTTCCTCCAGGCTTTGCATGTCAAAGTTTATGCCCTTGCGTTTTCCCTGTATTTATGATTGCTGTGTATCCTGTGCTTCTGACCTCGGCCCGTTTCTTGACCTCGCTTGTTGCCTCTGATTCTGTACTGCGCTCCTCACCGTGTTTGGACTCCGGCTGCTGAAAACAATGCAGAAGAAGTGGCAGCCGTATCCACTTTTTGAACACGTGTTTTGAGCTCAAACATATTAATGGTGAGTAGTCTGGAAAACCATTTCAATAATCGAAAATACCGTGTTAAGTCACCAAAATGACCCAAGACAGGACAAGTATATCAAATAGTCAGGGCACAGGCCGCATACATTTTGTGTCGCAATATGCTGTGTGAACATACCGTACTGGGCGCCAGACAATGGGCTTATGGGCTGAGTTGTGTTGGGTACATTTGCGGGTCCATTGGCCGGCGCAATGTGAATGGAAGGTTGGCAGTTGTCAATAGATGCATTACCAGGCGCATTTCAGTGCCCTTATGGGCTGAGTTGTGTTTGATGCATTTGCGGGTTCATTGGCCGGCGCAATGTGAATGGAAAGTTGGCAGTTGTCAATAGACACATTACCAGGCACACTTATAGACATATTAGATGCAATAGACGCATTACCAGGCACACTTATAGGCTGAGTTGTGTGGCCCGCATTTGTAGGTCCATTGCCCTTGCCAGGCCCAATATCAATGGAAGGCTGGCTCGAAAAAATCCACGCATTACAAGCCGCATTCCAGCGCCCTTATGGACTGAGTTGTGTGGGGCACATTTGCGGGTCTATTGCCAAGTGCTATGTTAATGGCAGGTTGGCTGGAAAAAAATCAACGCATTAAAAGCCGGACTTCAGCGCCCTTATGGGTGCAAATTCAATGCACTCAATATGACACTGCTGAAAACGATGCAGAAGAAGTGGCAGCCGTATCCACTTTTTGAACATGTGTTTTGAGCTCAAACATATTAATGATGAGTAGTCTGGAAAACCATTTCAGTAAACAAAAATACCGTGTTAAGTCACCAAAATAACCCAAGGAATTAAAGCACATGAAATTTGCAGACAATGTGGGCTGGGGGAACACAGGCCGTGTCCAAAATGTAAGAAACATCAGTTGCAGGAGGTGGGGATAATATCAATTTAGATGGGAGGAGTGGCTAAAAATGCTGGCAAACAAGAGAATGACACTGCAAGGGGAAACTGCCAGAATCCGGTTAGCCTCACACAGCTAGTTCCACTACATTCCCCCTACTTCAGGTATGTTTTGTGAATGTGCAGCAATTAACTGATGGGAAGCAGACAATATTACATGGGTCCCAGGGTTTGAAAGGTTAAAGTTGGTCCCAAACAATTCCCCAAGGTTTCATCAGGAAGCGCCCCCTTTTATCACTTTACAATGGCTATCACTCCTCTTGAAGCTCACAACTAGATAGTGAACTATTTTGAAACAATAAAGAAGCCTTGCTTATCTTTTCAGCACATGGAGATCAGGCCACTAGTGGCATTGGTCGATGACCTCCTGGCACCGGATGCAGTCTGCCGGACCACCAGGCACAGACGACGGCCACGAACCTTCCGACAGCATTTTGTTTTGGGAGACATGGTGGAAGCCAACATCACCTCTCAATTCCGCCTCAATCGTTCGGCTATTCAGGAGCTTTTTGACAAGCTGCAACATCTGTGGGTCCACCAAAGCCAACAATCACACGCTATCCCACAAATTACTAACTCCTTAGTGTCCTGTACTACATGGCACATCGTTGGTAATCCTAGGTGGTGTGGGTGGCCAGAACCGTTTTGGGATAACATAATCTACGTTTAGTAGAATCCTCCACCTTGTCATTAACAACATGCTTCCCTTGGCTCGCGATTATATACACTTTCCTCAAAACCAGGCTGAACAACAGGCAGTGAAAAATGCCTTCTTCCAACTATCTGGCTTCACAAATGTAATTGCCATAGTAGACTGCACCCATATCAGAATAATTCCCTCAGCATAATCGGAGTTAATGTACCGAAACCGGAAGTCTTTTCACTCCATCAACGTGCAGCTGACTGTCGATTACCATGGAATGATCACAGATGTGGTGGCGAACTTTCCTGGGTCACCACCCGATTTAGTTATTTTAGAGACAAGTCAATTATACACCATCATGGACAATGGCACGATTTACCCCGGTTTCATATTGGGTATGTAGTGAACTGGCTTTGGACAAGCTAAATTGTTCTGTGTGTTTGGTAAAAGATGAGGGTAACTGTTCCAACTATTACTAACTGCTTTTCTCTGCTTCGGTGACAACGCATACAAACCCCCCAAAAAAAACACATGCATAACATTTTAATCTTTTTTTTTTATGGTTAGAAAAGTTAGACATCGTGCCTAATGTCCTGCACAACGGCTCCGTTCTTTGGGCAGAACACAATGTAGCCATTCTTCTGAGTCCCTTCCTGGCACTTCCTGCATTGTGGAGTGACCTTCAGTCAAAGCCCCAGATCAACTGGCTCATCTCCTTCTCAATCAATCACTGCCAAGGGGTATGACGACAACGAAGTTGACGGAAGTGGCGAGAGTGTGCCGTGTGATGCGTGCGGCACGTGCTCAATCTCAGTGCTTTACTACTGGCACTGGCTGGGTACACTGGATGCTCAGTTAGGGGATGTATTGGTGGATTCATCCACACAATCTTGAGCTATCCATGGCAAACCGGCCTCAGGGCAGAGCTTAGCCACTGGGAAATATTCCATGCTCATGAGCCACTTGTATAAATGTTGGACGACATGCTATCACGGACATCATCAATGTTCTGCCACCTGGATTACAGGCGCTCTTCAGACCGAGAAAAACTCATGTGGGTACAAACACACTTTGCTGAAAGGCAGCACAGGAAGGGGGTTGCTGGTCTATCTGATTGTGAGATCAGGTGGCAGCTTCCCCAGCACTGGAATCTTCCCCAAGCTGCCCATCATAAGACACAGGCGCTGGCTCTGAAATCAGTTGTGTCCATGGCACCCAAAAAATAGGAAAGGAAATATATTAGCACAAATCAGTAAGGGATGGTAACTTGCTTAGAATGTGCACATCCATTATTCACTGTTCAGTTATGTCAGCAATGAGCAAAGTATCTTGAGGGAAAGACATAGTACACAGAAAAACCCAAACATACTGAATGAAGTCACACAACACTTGTTTGGCCAAGCATGCAAATTCTCTGCCCATACAAATAGGCTGTGTCCACACGGCAGTATACAAATACCAGCCAGATTGTGAGGAAAGAATCTGGCCAGTATTCGGACATCATTACAGTAGTTTGGGGTGATGTTTCCATCCACGATTTGCAGATTCACCCGTCCCCCTCAACCAATGACATGTTCATATTTTGCCCGAAAACCATCTTAAAGAATGAACATGTTTTGAGTTTTTCTTACTTTTTTTTAAGGGGAGGTGGTTGAACACAAATTAGCTGCAATGGTCTGCTGTTACACTAGATCTATTCTAAGCAACCTTAGGCTGCTTTCACACAGCATAGTTTGTGGGAAGCATGAACTGTGCTCCAATTAAACTGCCTTTATTACCAGCAAGCTTCTTTCACTTGTCTAAATTGTTCAGAAAGGGCTTTCATGAAAGTAACCAATTACTGTGTTTTACATCTTGTGGATTATCAACACATTAATTTATTCCTGCCTTGCCAAACACTTTTGGTACGTGACAAAAAATTGCTGTTTATAAAGGCCAGTTCATTGCTGGCCCATGTCAAACTGCACCAAAACTGCGCTGTGTGGAAGCACACTTATGGGCAAAACACGTTGCTAAGGTGATGCAAGTGACAAATGTACACATCTCAGGCATTTCACAAGCAGTAGTAAGGGTGCTTTCACAAAATGCATCTTCAAAGCCAAAATTAAAATTGATTTAGTGTTGGAAATTTCATGACCCTGAGCAATGCCTATCCTTTGCTGCTCTTTGCCAACCCCCCAATCCTTCCCCCCCAGCTTCCTCCGAATTAAAGACATGAGCGTGGATTTTTTTTTAACCCCCCCCCCCCCCCCCCCCCCAAATAATATATTTTTTTTTTTTTTACCCCCCCCTTTTTTTTTATTTTAATTTTAATTTTTTCCTTTTGATAAGTTGGCCACTGCAGCCGTTTTATTAAACATACAATAAATAAGGAATAAATAACCATAACTGTAAGCAAATGAGCATAACTCCCTAAACCCACCCATTTGCTTAAACCACCGATAACTCAACATGTTCCAAACACCTTTTTTGTACCACCCTATAACGAACTCCAACTTGGGGCCTGAGGTGGGCTTGGAGCCAAAGCAATCCAACCACCAGGGTCTGGCGACAACTCCTCCTTCTCACGTTGCTTTGCCCCATTGTCGTCACCCACCGGCTTCAGGGCACCCATCACACCTCAGGCGGCTGACCCACTCCGTAACCTGCCTACCAAGGACGCTGCCCTGTTGGAGCCCAGAACTTCGCAGCCGGTCCATCCAATACAACTGGGAGAAGCTGAGCCTGATCCACCCTCCTATTTTCAAACTCCAAGGACCACAAACGCCAGCTTCTGTGTCAAAGGCAATACCCACGAAGAACTCTCTTACACCACTTGAAAAAAAACACCCCATCACCAAATACCCAACCGTTCAACAGTACCACTACTAGGGCGGGAGGGTGGGCACCTTCCTCACTGGTGCAGACCCGCGCGTCTGTTACTGCGCCGCGCGGGAATCGGCTTTAAAGCGGGGCAGCCCATCGCGACGCTGCGCTCGACTCCGCCCCCGTGATCTTTCGCCCACAGCGTACGGCACGCGGGTCATGGAGGGGCCTCCCCATAAGGCTGCGCCCCATGTCCGGCCCGTACTTGACCTGAGCAATGCATATTCTTTTGCTGCTCTTTGCAAAACCCCAATCTTCCCCCCAGCTTCCTACGAAATAAAAGAACATGAGCCGTGGATTGGATAAGTTGGCCACAGCAACCGTTTTATTAAATAAATTAATTAAGAATAAATAACAATAACTGTAAGCAAATGAGCATACATCCCCTAAACCCTCCCATTTTGCTTAACCAACGATAACACATCATGTTCCAAAACCCTTTTTGTACCACACTATAACGAACAACTTGGGCTGAGGTCCTTGGGAGCCAAAGTAATCCACCACAGGGTCTGGCGACAACTCCTCCTTTCTACCGTTGTCTTTGCCCCAGCCGGTCACCCCGGCTTCAGGGAAACCCCAAACAGCAACCTCTGGCGGCTGACCACTCCGTAAACTGCTCCCATGGACGCCTGCCTGTGGAGCCCCAGTACTTCGCCAGCCACGGTCCATCCAATACAACTGGGAGCAAGTCTGAGCCTGACTCCCCACACTCCTTTTTCAACTCCAAGGACCCCAACCGCACAGCTAAGGACCATGGACAACCTCAGGAACGATGAGCCCCCCCACAGTGACCAAGGCCTTTTCTAACCTTCTCGTATTCCATGACCACAAATCTGCCAGAACGCATTCAGATTAACTCCCTCTCTGCGCCAAAATTCCCCCTCAACCGACTCTAGCTCCCTATGCCTCACCACAAATTCCCATTTCTCGCTACAAACGACGCAATAGCCCTATTGACCTTGATACGGGCCCTATTGATGCCCACCACCGAGTCTGCATTCCGCCACGCCAATCTAGGTACTATATCTGACCAAACTATGACCAAACTCGGATAAATCGACCAAAGCCTGAGCAAATCAAAACGGATATCCCTCATCAACTCCCTAATGGGCCTTGACCCCAGATCATTACCCCCAATGTGAAAAACGACCAAATCAGGAGCACGATCCAGTGCCACAAAAAATTGGAACTCCGGCAGAACTCGGCTCCACACCAGTCCACGCTTCCCAATCCAGCGCACTATCGCCACTTCTTCGGGGATTCCCAACTGCCGGCCGCTGGCACGAAGAGCTGCCCGCTGTGCAGCCCAGTGAACGTACGAGTGCCCAAAAATCCAGATCAATCGCTGCCCTAAAAAGGAAAAAAGAAAAAGGAAGGAGGGAGAAGGGGGGGGGGGGGGCCGGGCAAACGGAAAAAACAGGTCAAAAGCAACACACGAACCAATTGAACTTAACTTCGCCCATACTCCCCCTGCACCAAATGGGGACGGTTGTTAGCCTATAACACTCCTAGATCCGATTTCCAATCTCCCTATTTTTTCGCACGCTTCCGAATCCAATCCCAACAGCTCGCTTCCGTAGCGGACAATATTGCGAAATCGGAATTTGCGGGGCGAATATTGCCCCAGTCCAAACTAAACCCTCTTAAACAACGCCGTAACACCGCCGTAAAACTGGAACCTTGAACAAGAAACTTGCCTCGGAGTGACCAGCAAGGGGCCCGGGGAATTCACCCCCGCGCAGCCACCAAAATCCCCAACAAACTGCTACTGGGCACTTCAGGGCTCCTTCGAATTGCCCCAAACGCAATCGCCTAACTTATCCTGCCTTGACCTGTCTTCAGGACCTTCGGTATATACACTCCAACCCTTCTTCGTCCGTTGCACGTCTCCCTATGTGTAAAACCACCCACTTAACCCTTCTATGGGACACACCAGTTCGCCCGATGCGCAATGCCCCATAAGAAAGCCACAGAAAGCAAAACGGAAAAGGAACAATCTCAAATTCCGAGAACAAACACACCCGTTGTTTTCCCAGTTGTTCTGACAACGAAAACACCACAGGGCGGCGCTTATCCACCCCTTTTGAGCCTCGTCTCAGACCCTTCAACGCCTGCACCACAACAAATGCCTTTGTAATATCCGCCAAGCCGCGTGACTTAAAGCCAAAGGCAAGAGCCGACACAAAACGCGATTGCCTGGATCCCGACCATCTTCGCTAGTCGCCATGGCCAAATTAAAACTAAAACAGCGCAGCTGTTGTTACTCATCCGAGGATAGTGGGCCCAATGCCTTCCACCCATTGCTCCCAAAGTGCCCACGACGCCCCGTACGCATCCCAGGTGCCTGCAGCTAACGATGACCTGAACAGTCGATTCGCGGAATCGAAACCTTGGTCCATAATTCGTCGGGGCACTCCCATCCACTGCGCTGCCTCTGCGCCAACTCCCGGAAACGTCCAGCTGTAAACGAGACAAAAGCGTCGGCAAGTTATTTTAACTCCCGGGGACGTGCGTCCCGTTATCATGCATTAAATTAGACATCGCAAATACAAGTGCCGAACAGGCCAGAACCGGAGGCGAGGAGGCCGATAAGGTGTTTAATAGCCTGGACCACACCCAGGTTTATAACAGTGAAACGAACCTTCTTATTCTGAAGCGATTGCCCCAAATTATCAACAGCCAACACAATGGGGAACAATTTCCAGCAGTAGCCAGATTCTGACCAACCCAGCATCAACTCCACTCCTTTCAACGCCCGCGCACCATCCCCCTGGCAGTATGCCCCAAACCCGACGGCTCCCGCCGCAAATCCGAATATCAGTGAAGACTTCGATATAGTTGTTACTCAGTGCCACTATCCATAATAATGGAGCGACCCATTAAATTGGGCCAAAAAGATTGCCAGAACTCAATCCCTCCTTCAATCCTGCCGACAGGACGAATAAAGTGGTGTGGGGCTGCACCCCGCCGTTAGCCCCCGCCAAACGCGCGAAAAAATTACCCTACCCATTGGCATAATCCGGCATGCAAAAATTCAATTTGCCAAATAGAGATTGCAAGTCCCTCAGCGATCCTTCTTACACCCCAAAAAACTTATCAATTTCCCGTGTCATGCCGTCCAATTTTTTCTTCGGCGGCCGACACTCCATGAGCACCGAGTCAATGCGTATGCCAAAGAATTAATAGAGGTTTGTGGGCCCTACGTTTGTCTGGAGCCAAAGGAACCCAAAGCGCTCCGCCACCCATTGCATCGATGCCAACAAGGCCCCGCAAACCTCTGAGTCCGCTGGGCCAATGCAAAGGAAGTGTCAAGATAAGGATCACTGGCCAACCGGGAAAAGTCCCGCACCACCCATTCCAGGAAGGAACTAAAAAGTTCAAAAAAAAAAGCAGAATGGAAACCCCCCTGGAAACATTGTCTAAAAAAAAACCCCCCCAAAAAAAACCTAACAGCCCGGGGCCCGTCCCGGGTGTACGGTAAAGCCCAAAAGCGGAATTTTATATCCGTCTTAGCCCTAATGCCCCCCGACCTGAAAGAACCCAGCGAGGCCCCATCAAAGCGTGTAACCACTGAAACATTTTAGGGGCAAAACCGTCATTACCGATGACCCCTTTTGGAAGGGAAAAAAAAAGATTAACCAAAAATTTTTTTTTCGGCACACCCCCCAAGGGGAAACCCAAAATCAGGGAAAGGTTGGAGGCAAAACGGCCCCCCATCCCGCCCAAGGGGAACCCCCTTTTCCCCAATTCTCTGCACCCCAGGGGTGTAACAGAGCGAAAAGCAAGTTTTTTGTCGAAATGGGCCTTGGGCGGGAGGGGGATTCGAAAAACCCCCCCAAAACCCCCCCCGCAACAAGAAAACCGCCCCCCGATTGGTACCCATCTAGGAGGTTCCTCCCCAGGGTTTTATGGGTCATTTCCCCCGGAAAGACCCAAACCCTTGCTTTTCCCTTTTCCATGCCCACCCCTGGGAGGCCGCACTGCATACTGAACAACTGCCCGAAGCGGCAGGTCGTCCCGAAGCGACTTGGTTTCTGAAATTGCCAGCGACCCCATTTTTTTTTTTTTTAAACCCCCTGGAAAACCCCCTCCCCATGCCCCCCGCCCCCCTGCTGCAAAGCCCCGGGTCCGCCTGAAAGGGGTGCCCCAACCCAGCGGGGCCCCTAACCTTAGCCACAACCCGATGTCCTTATGGTCCCATGGATTGATGGCTTTACGCTTTTCTCTGACGAAATGTTGTCAT
>JAODAL010057999.1:0-22350 GCA_025379985.1 Phyllomedusa bahiana | reverse complement strand
CCCCAGGGGGAGGGGAATTAGTGTGTGTGTGTGGGGGGGTATTTTTTGAGAGCGAGGGGGGGGGGCGCCATTGGCTGTACTCGCCCAGGGCACCAAAATGCCTTGTCCCGGCCCTGCTTTTCCCCACCGAGCCCAGTTCCTCGGTGGCGCATCTGCAGAGGGTCTCCGGCCGTAGACCCTCTAGTGGCAGGATCATGCGACTACCAGCAGTCTCTCTGCCACAGCTGGTCATATTTTTTTTTGGTTTTGGGGGAGTGACAGTCTCCATTTTGGTTGTGCACTCCGTCCGTCCACTTAAACTGATTTTAATTAGTAAAGAGTGAAGCTGAGACTTTCATTCCCTGAAAGTATAGAGGCTGAGAGGGCACCAAGTGAGGTATGTTTCAGTGTAGGTCTCTGTATGAATTGATGTCACCTTGTCACGGTGGATGGGCCCTCACAGTTTTGATCAAAAATGTGTGTTAAGAACCTCAAATTTTAATGTATCCAAAAAGTAGCAGGATTGCACTATAAAGTAGTTCTGGCTGTCTCTTTTGAAGAGTATTACTGATACGTTTTTGTGCTTATATAATATAATGCCCACCTAAAGGCTAGCGGGTCCTGAGGAAAAACTTCAGCTTGGACCTCCTGAGTAACTGCTCCGCATGGTCATCAAGTATAACCTGCCTGTAAAATTCAGCTTCATAGCTCAGTGTTTCATCTAAGCCTATGTAGCTAATGAGCAGCGCAGTCAGGATATGTTCACACGGCTTATTTTGATGCGGATTTCGAAATGCGCGGCGCAATAACGGTAATCCATAGCTCTCATAGAGAGCTATGGAATACGCGTCGTCCCCCCACACGTCCCCCTGCAGTGAGTGGGTTATTGCATGGGAGGGGTTCTACTTTTTAACAGCTGGTTGCCTACTTGTAGCGCACTGCAGAAAATAATTCCATGTCTATCAGATCTTACCTATCAAATATACCAAATGCTAAGTCAGAGTGATGTGTGCTACACGAGCTTTTACCATGTGATACTACAACTCCGAGGAGTTGTTGACAAACTAGAATACCACAAACCTTACAAGTGAACACAGCACTGGGGCAATACAGTCAGTGACAGAATACACAAATAGATTTAGTGACTCCTTCCTTTTCTTCTCCAGTGGTCCAGACCACCAAGACATCTACCAGCTATGTCTCGCCTATGCAGAGATTACCACCAAGACATTTTACTTGGACAGTTTTTCTTTTAAAACTCCTCCATTACCAATATCCCTGTAACAGGCATGGCCAGGAATAGGATCCCGCAGAGCTGAGCTGTCAGCTATTGCTGTAGAACCACCCGCAGTCTGCAAAGGAACGCTGAAGTCTGGGGGAAAGAATAGGTTCTGTGACAAGTCCTATAGGAAAAACCCTTTAAGTCAGATCCTTTTAATGTATGGATCCCTACTGAAGAGCAGTGGAAGAGTTAATGTAGCTTACCAGGTGGTGCACTACAGTGTAGGGGTTGATCCAAGGATTCATGGTGTCTAGGGCAGTGAAGTGGTTATTTTAATTATGCTTGGTAGTCTATGGCAGTGGAGTAGTAAATGCAAGGATTTGTAGTCTAGGGAGAAAAATGCAAATATTCTTGGTGGTTTGGAGCAGTGAAGGGGTTAACACAAGGATCCCTGGTGGTCAAAGGCAGTTAAAGGTTTCATGAAACGCTTCCTGGTGGTTTAGGGTAGTGAAGGGGTTAATGCAACAATCCCTGATGGTCTGGGGTAGTGAAATCGTTAAGGAAAAGCTTCCTGATGGTCTAGGGTAGTGAAGAGTTTAAAGCAAGGATTCCTGATGGACTATAGCAGTACAGGGGTTTATTTATGTAATGATCCCTTATTAAGGGCAGCCACTTACTGATGTCTCCCAGGGCAGATCATAAAGATGAGGGCAGGGAGGACTGTGTAGCTACATTAGAAATTTACATAAATTATATAAAAAGCCCCATCTGCATGTTTTTCTCAATATCTGACAAGAAATCAGAATAGAAGTTCCCCGTTTTAGGTCAATTAGGAACCAAAATTATTTATATTTGCCAAATGCCAGAATAGAGAGATATTTTAACACATTTTTATCACTTGCTGCAAAGTCAAAAGTTTCCATATATTTCATTAGTATTCGTAAATTGCTAAAATGTAGAATGTATACCTACTAAATTTTTAAAATTTTTCCACAAGCTCAAATATTAGAATTTTGTAAATTAGGCGACATTATGACGGCTTACCTGTTTTTTGGATACTCGCCCCCGCCCAATCCCACTGTCGGACGCGGGGGATGCGGTGTTAGGCGCAGCATTCGCCACTTTCAGCTGCGCCCCGCATGAAGGTGGGTTGTGGGCGCGGGGTAGGCATTCCGGGGCGGGACGCGGCGTGCTCGAAAACTCCGAGGTATGTACGATGGCGAGTCGGCAAAGCGAGGCGCAGAAGTTGTCCCGATGTGTATATAAAACGAATGATAATATGGGGGTAACGAAAAAAAATATTAAATCAATAAAATCATGTTTATTTTTTTATTTTCTTTGCACCAATAATATTGATCCTTGGCTAACCAAAATAAATAAATAAAAATTTTTTTATTTATTTAATTTTTTTTTTCGTTACCCCCATATTATTATTCGTTTTATATACACCATCGGACAACTTCTGTAGTGTTATAATTTGGGTTTCGGCCATGTGCAGTTTGATTTCTGATTGCATTAAAAAAACCCCAAAGGAGCGTCGCTCGCTTCCCATTGGTCCAAATAACGCGCCTCTTTTAACTTAGCCAATCACAGAGCGCGCTCAGAATTTCTTTTCCCCATAGAAACCCCATGAGAAAGTAGCTCGCGCTCTGATTGGCCCAAGCTGGACGAGCCCCCCCGCTTCAACCAATCAGCTCGTTTCGCATTTTTACTGTATTTTGAACTGTCCCGCCTTTGAATATGATGGTCAATTTTTTTCCATAGATATAATGGGACATTGTCGCTCCATTCTGATTGGTCAATTCTCCTCCATAGGTTAAATGGGAACATTGTCGCTCCTATTCTGATTGGCTGGTTTATGCCGACCAATGAGAATAGCTTAAACAATTTGAATTACTGTATTTCCCGGCAATTCTCTCTATTGCAATTCCCTATGTAGCGCCGGTCTCGGCGACAAAGGCGTTGTTTGGGTTTTTAACTGCTTTATTTGTAAAGAAAGGTTCGGCTCTTTATCTGATAATGTTTTACATTTAATAAAAATATTTTTTTTATTAATACTTCATGCCGCAAGGCGCTGAGCGCCGAGATTTCAGAGCGCCCATCTCTCCATAGACTATAATGGGAGAAGTAGCTCGCGCATTGATTGGCTGGGATAGCCAAGCCCCCGCTAACTCAGCCAATCAGCTCTTTTCTGTCTTTTTACTGTATTTTGAACTATCCTGCCGTGGATACTGATTGGTCTAAACTTCCCCATAGGTTTTAATGGTTCACTGTCGCTCCTATTCTGATTGGCCGGTTTATGCCCACCAATCAGAATAGCTTTTTCTGAATTTGAATTACTGTATTCCCGGCAATTTACAATATCCTAATTCTTGAATTAGGATATTGAAAAGTGATTTTTTTTTCTGTATTTTTTTTTTTTAGGTTCAGCTCTTTCCTGAGAATGTTGAACGCCTTTATAAAGGCGATTTTTTGATTCATACTCCGCACCGACATCTGGAATGATTCTCCCCGTTCCAGCCTGTCTCGCATCGGAACTGTTTTTCGGCGCAGCCCCGCACGGCGCCTAAGTCCCGCACTGCGCCCATGTCCCCACACTGTGCCCCACACACACTGGCGAGGCGCAGGGAACTTTTGCCCGCATGTACGGGCGCACCGCCTCGGACGGCGAATCTTAGGCGAGGCGCCGTACTGCGCCTCGGTCCCCACACTGCGCCCCACACACTGGCCAGGCGCGGCGGACTTTTCCCCGCATGTATGACTGCACTACCTCCGGCACCGAATCATAGGCGCAGCCCCGCATTGCGCCTCGGAAATGCACTGCGCCTAACACACAGACGAGGCGCGACAGACTTTACATAGGATGTATGAACGCGCCCCGGCCCCAACATAAATCAGGCGCAGATTCCGCCGGGAAACTGGCGGAAAGGTGCGCCCGACCCGGCGAGATTCATACATGTCGCCCTTAGTCTCTCACAAAGAAGCATGCAGAGCTGTTCGCATTTTCTGAAGCAGATCGTACTAGTATACTACTCAATGCTGAAGCAGCAGGATTTAGCTTTGACAAAGCCAAAGCAACTACTAATATTGATTATGGGAAACGCCTTGAACACCTGAAAAAACGTGAAGTGGCGCTATCACTACATGCAACAACACTCACGGAATATATCAAAGTAAAATGGATTCTGAGGGGATTAAGAACTAATCTTCATCCACTATTGTTAAAGGATGATAAAAGCTACAAAGATAAGTGGTATGCTATTTCTAACTGTTACTCCATGGACTTTATGTTCCTTATGGTTCAGCATTTGCAAATAGCGATTGCCAAAATTGAGGAGGAAATAAAAACCTGTGACGAAGAGTTTAGAAAAAAAGCAAATACTGAAGAGTACAATAAAACTCAAGATGATTTAAAAAGTATGATTGACACAACAAAAATACAGTTGCTACAGTCAAAACTGAATAAATTTGAGCGGGATACCCGTGATTACATGAACAATCGGGTTTATTCATGGCATGCAGATCGGGCAAGGAACATCAGGTATACCAGACATGACCGCATAATGCGAGCGAACACTACGTCTGATGAATCACTTGCTGAAACGGATGGGAGAATGCAGTTGCGTTCAGACAAAAAAATTCAGAAGAAATTAATTCCTTTTTTAGAAGGTTCAAAAACCCAAGGGGAGTCGGATTCAAGTGCCCAACAGACCGACAACAGTACAAGGATTCAAAAGAAACCCAGCAGGGGCCGCAAGAAGAATTAAATACACTAGCCGAACATTTCCTCAAAAGTATTAACCCAAGAACAACTAAGGGTACTCAACAAGGGCCTTAATTTTGTGCCAAAACAAGAACTAAAACCGTTTGATTTTCTAGTGGACTTTTATAAAATGTGCAGTTCCATACGTTTGAAAATGCATTTTTGTACAGGGAACATTAGTTTAGATCAGAAGTGAACAAATGCCCCAATAAAATTGCGCAACACTGGTCAGTATGACCCCAATGTAGTGTCACCATCATTAGAGGTCTTTGAAAATCTCATCAAGGAGGAAGTACTTAGAAAGTGGGATGTCAAAAAAACCAAAGGGAAAAAGAAAAATAATATGACGGTAACAGAGAGACGAGCTTTGACAGCCCTAGGGGAGGATAAAGGTATTGTCATTAAGAAGGCAGACAAAGGTGGGTCCACGGTGGATAAGACATATTATATTGAAGAATCTTTTCGCCATCTAAATGATACAGCAGTATATCAAAGATTGGACTCATATCCAACCAAAGAGATCAAACAGATAGTTGAGGATATTGTTAAGGAAGAAATAGAAGCAGGGATTATCTCTTCTCAGATAGGAGATATGTTAATTAATCAGAATCCAAGAGTCCCTATTTTTTACCTAGTGCCCAAAGTGCATAAATCGATCCAAACACCCCCTTGTCGCCCGATAATATCTGTGGTAAATTCATTTTTAGATCCTCTTGTTGCATTTGTAGATTAATATCTTCAATTATAGTTTAAAAAAAATTACAATTTGATGATTGATTATGTTCAAATATTACAAAAATTATAGAATGTCTATAGTGCAAAGATATCGTGGCTATGCACTAGGGACATTAAGAGTCTTTTTACAAATATTCCGAATGTTGAGGGTTGTGAAGCAGTAAGGGAAGCTTTAAACTGTAACCCTAAGTTGACTAATTCACTCATTGCGTTTCTGATGCGCCTCCTGGATGTAATTTTGACAAAAAAAGTTTTTCCGGTTTGGAGAGAATTTTTTTACAAACACAAGGCACGTCGATGGGGTCGCCGGCTGCCCCCAGTTTTGCCAATATATATATGGCTTCTTTCGAAACACAATTCGTGTATACACCAGAATAAGCATAAGACATAGCGTTATGGGTTCGGTATGTGGATGACGTGCTTGTCCTATGGACGAGTACGGAATCCAAACTAGATGAATTTCATGATTACCTTAATCAATGCCATTCATTGATAGAGTTTTCCATTAAGAAGGACCATAAAGTGATTGAATACTTAGATGTAGAAATAAACAAAGTGCAGACAGGAATTTCAACAACTTTATATAGTAAACCGATAGACCGTAATAATGCCTTACATCGTGAATCGTTCCATGCCCCTCAGACTTTTAAGGGGATACCACAGGGACAGTTCTTGAGAGCAAGACGAATTTGTTCCACTGATCAGGAGTATCTTAAAAATATGCAAGATTTCATTTCTAAATTTGTAGCACGGGGATATAACAAAGAAGACTTGGAAAAGACAGGTTATGAAGTGTTTGCTATTGCTTGTAGTGAAGCTCTTAAACCTAAAAGTAAGGTGAAAAAAGATCGTGTTATGTACCTGTCTAGATATGATCATCATTCAGATATTGTGAAAAAGGCCATCAAACGACACTGGCCGATCTTGTCAAGTGATCCTAAATATGGACATTTGTTTAAGGAAGGTCCGTTTTTTGTACATAAACGTGGTAAATCTCTGGGTGATGTACTAATACATTCAGATATAGAGTTAACAAAGAAAGACCATCAACCTCTATTAAAATCTTGTAGGAAAGGTACATACCCCTGTCTATCGTGTCTAAACTGCAATTTCATAATAATGGGAGAAAGTATTAAACATCCACTTAAAGGTTATGATATACCTCTGAAAAGTTTCTTTACGTGCCTAACTAAGAATGCTATTTACATCTTGAAGTGCCCCTGTGGCAAAATTTACGTAGGACAGACCAGCCGCCCTATGAGGAATCGTCTGAATGATAATAAGTCAGCTATCAGAAATTATAGGACCAAAGTAGATAGTAATATGGGTAAATTACAAGAAGGAAATAAACATGGTGAGACTACAGTAGCGTGTCACTTTCACGAGGTAGGACATCAGGTACATGAACTTTATTGGTGTGTGATAGAAGAAGTGAAGTGTAAAGATAACAGCCTGCTGCACACCCGCCTTCTGCAGCGGGAATCATTTTGGATTTTTAAATTGGAAACACAAATTCCGAAAGGTCTGAATGAAGTGTTCAGCCTACGTTCCTTTCTATAATATAGTAGTTACTAGTTAGGTTATTAGATTTACATATATATGTGTGTTTTGTTTTGTTAATTAATTGGGTAATTTAATCACATGTCTATAAATACCTTGTAAGGAAGCTTCAATGTCTCAGTTGAGAGATCGCCGCCCGATGACGCAGTCTGAAGAAGGAGGAGTTACCTCCGAAACGTCACACGAATGCACGTCAGGTGGCTCGCATGGTGATCTCGGCGTTCGAGCTCTGCATTGCTGTCTCTTAAGATTATGCAGTGAGTACGCTAATGCACAGCAGCATGACTATGTCACGGGTTTTTATGAATGTGTTTTTCTACAAGTCATTTTGTACCCTAAAGAATGTTGGGTTTTAAAGAAATGATTAAGTAAAAGATATTTGCAAAGTAGTATTATATTGTCGGGACGGACTTTACTTACATAGCTGATGGCCACTCCAAAACATTGACTTGGTTAGCCTTAAAAGGGTTGTCTCACTACAAAGATTAGCTTTCAACATGTAGAGAACATTAAATGAAGACGTTTTCCATATATATTGCTTTGTTTTTTGTTTTTTTTGAGGAGATACAAACGATTTTATCACCTTCTGAGGGCTTTCAGCATCTTTAATTGCCAACCTGTTTGCTTGTTGTCCCCTGCTCACTGTCTTATCCGACAGCAGGGAGTGAAGTCATCACACAGGTTGTGGCACAGAACTGCTGGCATCCTGAGAGCTTGTGTGTTATCTGATCTTTCAGACAAAAGACACTAATTACTACTGTTTACTTTAGCTCTGAAGATTCTCTGGACCTGATAGCAGGAGATTGTTTATCTAATCTAGACTAGTTAGCAGACAGCTCATATGCTAATTACAGACAGCTTGACCAGGAAGTGACAGGATGCATGAATGAACGCCTTTAAGCCACTTTGTAACCAGTGTGGCAGTAACTTCAGGTCATTGTCCTTTGGAAAACCCATTTCCACCCAAGCTTTAACTTCCTGGCTGATGTCCTGAGATGTAGCTTCAGTTTTGCCACATAAGCTTCTTTCCTTACAATGCCATCTATTTTGTGAAGTGCACCAATCTCTCCTGCAGCAAAACAACCCCACAACATGCTGCTCTCACCCCCGTGTTTCACAGTTGGGATGGTGTTCCTAGATTTCCAAGCTTCTCCCTTTTTCCTTCGTATGTAACGATGGTCATTATGGCCAAACAGTTCCATTTTAGTTTCACCACACTACAGCAGGGCCGTTCTTAGGCTAAATTTCACTCAGGGCGAGGTGAAGAAATTTCGCCTGCCCCCCCCCTCCCCATGTAACATAAAGCGCCACAAAAAAAACACAGAGCTCACAATCAACCAAACCAAAAATTTTACAGAAAGCTTACCACAATGTGCTAAATATAAAACTACTAGTTTAATATCATACAGTTAACCAAATAACACTGCTACACAAAAACCAGAATCCCAAGACCACTAAGACCACATATCACCAAACACAGTGACCGAATAATACTACCACAACCATGACCACATATCCCCAAACAAGTGACCAATACAGCAACACCGTGACCACATATCACCACCACAGTGACCGAATTTAATACTACCAACCAATGACCACATATCACCACCTAGTGACCAAATACACCCACACCGTGACCACAAAATCACCACCACATAGTGACTGAATAACATAAACTGACCATTACTGAATACAAACCATTATACTTCAACCAATATTACCTGCATACAGTGACCATACAGTGGTGGATACCTGCTGTACACAGGCTCTGCAGACATATAAGAGATTACAATAAAGTTATATCTAGTGACTCACAGGAGACGTCTCTGAAGAGTTTTTTCTCTTTCTTTTCCCACTTTTCCATCTGTCCCAGACGCCATGCGACTACTCCCGACTCTTCACTGTAAAATTTACAAAACAAACATCTTAAGACTCCTTAATTTATCAGCACTTCTCTACCAATTCCTATCTCTATACAAACTCCCCATCTATAGCACCTCATATGGTAGCAACGTAGTAGCCCCCTATAGCCAGTGATGCCCCCTGTAGCCAGTAGATGGCCCCTGTAGCCAGTGATGGCCCCTGTTCCATAGATGCCCCTGAAAGCCGTAGATGGCCCCCTTGTAGCCAGTATGCCCCCCCTGTAGCCAGTGATGCCCCCCCTGTAGCCAGTGATGCCCCCTGTAGCCAGTGTAGCCCCCCGTAGCCATGATGCCCCCGTAGCCAGTGTTTCGCCCCTTGTAGCCAGTGAGCCCCCTTGTAGCCAGTGATGCCCCCCCTGTACCCAGTGTTTGCCCCCCCTGTAGCCATGTCCCCCCATTGTAGCCAATGAGGCCCCCCTTGGGTAGCCAGTGTGCCCCCCTTGTAGCCAGTGTACCCCCATTGTAGCCAATGAGGCCCCCCCTGTAGCCAGTGTGCTCCCCTTGTAGCCAGTGTGCCCCCATAGTAGCCAATAGATGCCCCCTTGAAAGCCAGTGTGCCCCCCTTGTAGCCAGTGATGCCCCTTGTAGCCAGTGATGCCCCCATTGTAGCCAGTATGCCCCGCTTGTAGCCAGTGTGCCCCCTTGTAGCCAGTGATGCCCCCCCCTTGTAGCCAGTGAGGCCCACCCTGTAGCCAGTGTATGCCCCTTGTAGCCAGTGTGCCCCCCTTGTAGCCAGTGTGCCCCCCTTGTAGCCAGTAGATGCCCCCTGTAAGTAATTCTAAAATAACAAAAGAGTAATCACCTGGGTCCCCGCGTCCCGGTCCGGAGCTGCTGAGCGGTGTAAGCGGCGTGAGTCATCACGTGCATACGCGGGCACGCAGCTCTCAGGGATTTCCTGGGCGGCAGACTGAGGAGGGGGGGAGCAGGACGGGAACGATCCGTCACGCCTCCTCCTTGTACCGGCAGCTGCTGCTTGGCGCGACTGTTTTTAAAACAGTCGCGCAGAAATCAGGGGCGATCCTCCGTGCGGCAGGGCACGCGGATGCGGCCCCCTCCCCACCCCCCCGCGGGTGAGCGGAGCGGCGGCGCCCCGGGCGATCGCCCGCCCGACCCCCCGCAAGGAATGCCTGCCCCTACAGACATGCCTACAAAGATTTTAGGTCTTTGTTTCTGTGCATTGCAAACATTAAAACTGGCTTTTTATTGTTTCTTTTTTGGGAAAAAGACTTTTCCTGGCAGAGCGGCCTTTCAGCCCATGTTGATACAGTGCTCGTTTCACTGTGGATAACGACAGAATCTTACCAGCTTCTGCCAGCATCTTCACAACCTGGGCAACATGTATGAATCCTGGTGCTGACAGGCCAGTTCTAAATTGCTTTAAAGCAGTGTAGAATGTGCCAGAATGTATGAACCTGTTCTTCTGCAGATCATACATACAGGGCAGTGAAGAGCTAATACCACAAGTCTGGCTCAGGCAAACCCCCTTTACCCTGGTCTGGTGTTCTTCTGCAGGTCATACATACAGGGCAGTGTAGAGCCAATACCACAAGTCGGCTCAGGCACCACCTTTACCTGGTCTGGCTGTTCTTCTGAGGTCATACATACAGTAGCAGTGTAGAGCCAATATCCCCAAGTCTGGGCTCAGGCACCACCTTTACCCTGGTCTGTTTTCTGCAGGTCATACATACAGGGCGTGTAGAGCCAATACCACAAGTCTGGGACAGGCACCACCTTTACCATGGTCTGGCTGTTCTTCTGTAGGTCATACATACAGGGCATGTAGAGCCAATAAACCCCAAAGTCTGGCCTCAGACCCCCTTTACCATGGTCTGGCTGTTTTCTGCAGGTCTTACATACAGGGCAGTGTAGAGCCAATACCACAAGTCTGGCTCAGGCACCACCTTTACTCTTTTCTGGCTGTTCTTTGCAGATATACATACAGGGCATGTAGAGCCCAAAACCACAAGTCTGGCTCATGCACCACCTTTACCCTGGTCTGGCTGTTCTTCTGCAGGTCATACATCAGTAGTTTCCCAAATCTGGCTCAGGCACCACCTTTTACCCCGGTTTGTTTTTTCTGCAGGTCATACATACAGGGCAGTGTAGAGCCAATACCACAAGTCTGGCCAGGCCCCACCTTTACCCTGGTCTGTTCTTCGCAGACATACATACAGGGCAGTGTAGAGCCAATACACAAATCTGGCTCAGGCACCACCTTTACCATGGTCCCGGCTGTTCTTCTGTAGGTTTATAAAATAACAGGGGAGTGTAGAGCCAATACCACAAGTCCTGGCTCAGGCACCACCTTTACCCTGGTCTGGTTTTTCTGCAGATCATACATACGGCAGTTTTAGAGCCAATACCACGTTGGCTCAGGCACCACCTTTAACCTGGTCTGGCTGTTCTTCTGCAGATCATACATACAGGCGGTGTAGAGCCCAATACCACGTCTGGCTTTAGGCACCCCCTTTTACCCTGGTCTTGGCTGTTCTTCTGCAGATCATACATACAGGGCGGTGTAGAGCCAATAGCACAAGTCTGACTCAGGCACCACCATTACCCTGGTCTGGCTGTTCTCCTGCAGTCATACATACAGGGCAGTGTAGAGCCAATACCACAAGTCTGGCTCAGGCACCACCTTTACTATTTTCTGGCTGTTCTTCTGCATCATACATACAGGGAAGTGTAAGCCAATACCACAAGTCTGACTCAGGCACCACCTTTACCCTGGTCTGGCTGTTCTTTCTGCAGTCATACATACAGGGAAGTGTAGAGCCAATACTACAAGTCTGGCTCAGGTACCACCTTTACCCTGGTCTGGCTGTTCTTCTGCAGGTCATACATACAGGGAAGTGTAGAGCCAATACCACAAGTCTGGCTCAGGCACCACCTTTATCCTGATCTGGCTGTTCTTCTGCAGGTCATCATACAGGACATTGTAGAGCCAATACCACAAGTCTGACTCAGGCGCCACCTTTACCCTTTTCTGGCTGTTCTTCTGCAGATCATACATACAGGGCAGTGTAGAGCCAATACCACAAGTCTGGCTCAGGCACCACTTTTATCCTGGTCTGGCTATTCTTCTGCAGGTCATAAATACAGGTGTATTCTAGTGCCAATACGACAAGTCAAACTCGGGCTCCACCTATAACTTGGTCTGGCTGTTCTAACTGTTCTGCGCCTAGATTTGGCATCAAAGAATCATACATATGTCTACTTCTATGAATGTGGTGTGACATGCCCCCAGAATGCCACAAAGCTTTGGCGCACTAAAAAGTGTCTTTGGCGCATTACAAAGGGACTTATCGCGCCAAAGTATGGAGTGCGTCTGTTCATACATTCTTTTTGGCTCAAAGTTCACCAGAAAACTGATGCAGCCCAGTTCATACATGTCGCCCAAGGTCTTTTGCTTTTGTTCTTGGGTTGATATGCACATGTCGGACCAAAGCACGTTCATCTCTGAGACACATAAACCCCCTCTGTTCTGAGCGGTGTGATGGCTGGACATTCCCATATTGTTTGTACTTGTGTCATCCTCAGGTATCTGGAAATTGCATCCAAGGATGATCTAGACTTGTGCAAGTCCACAATTCTCTTCCTGATATCTTGGCTGATTTCTTTACACTTTCCCATGATGTTACACGCAAACAGTGTGTTTCTGGTGTGAATTTAAAAAAAACAAACATCCACAGGTGTGTCTCGGATTAACTCAGATGTTGCCAATAAACATATCAGAAGCTTCCAAAGACATGACGTCATCATATGGGCTGCCCCAAATTGTTTAAAGGCAGAGTAATCCTAGTGTATATAAACTTTTGACTTTGCAGAAAGTAATAAAAATGCCTTAAAAAATTCCCTCTCTCATTATTCAGGCATTTGGCAAATATAAATAATTTTGTTAATACTAATTGACCTAAAACGGGGAAGGTTTATTCTGATTTCATGTCAGATTGTGAGAAAAACATTTAGATGGGGCTTCTTATATAGTGTAAGGAAACTTCTGGTTTCAACTGTATGTGACTGCGCAGTTCTCTTGATGATCTGCAGATTGCTTGAACAATACTCTACCCATACTATATGCAGCAGGAAAGCTATCCACAGACCCCCCAGTACCTAACAGAGGCCAAAAAAGTACCATGTTCGCCTCCATTCAGATGTTATATGTTAGAAGTTACTTTTATGTCCTGTGCAGGCTGCAGTATCCCATACAGAGGCATCTGTAAAAAACGCATATCACACAGCATACCATATGTTTTTAAAAATGGAAGCCTTTGTAGGATAAATATCATTCAGTTGTATTCTTTAGTGGTGTAAATCAGGGAGTCCCTCCTCTAAATATACGGAAGGCACTACAAGACGAAGTATGGAAATAGCCCAAAACATTTATTTTGTTGAAGGGACACTAATGTTTCATATCATACTGGGGGGGGGGAAGGGGAGGTCCAAGTAAACAAAAAGGATTTATTTCCAAGGGTTAGGGGGCCCCCGGGCCAAAAAGGGCCCCTTCTGCCCCAAAAAAATTCTTTCTCTGGGAATGTAACAATTTCTTTCAGTTGTTTTCTTCCTTTCCCTATTGCTGTTATTTTTTCTGATTTCTTTTTTATGGTTTTTTCCCTCCGGGTCTTACAAAAAAAGCTTTAACCCTCACTACGGGGGCCAAAAAAAAAAGGCCAAACACTGAAAAAACGAAACTCTTCCTTTTCTTTTGGGGAATTTTAAATAGGCTTTGGGAAGAATTAGGGGGGGGGAAAATTTTAAAGGGATGGGGAAATCGGGTTGGTGAACGTTGTCAGAACCAAAAGGAGCTGAGGTTAAAAACCCCCAAAAAAGAAAATTAAATTTTTTAAAAAATCCAAAAATTTTAAATGGGGAAAACTTTAAAGGGATACTAAATTGCTTATTTCTAGGATAGAAATTAAAAACCTAAAGGGTTTTTCCCGGGGGAGGGTTGGCAACAAAAAAGGGTGTGTTCACAAAAAATTTTTCGGGGACCCAAAGCGGACCCAAAAAACCCGGAAATCTTAAAAAATGGCAGTGTGATTTAAAAAGGGTTTCAAAAAAAACACCATCTCGTTCAGACGAGTGATAAACTTTTGGGTTTTTATTTGGGCGTTTTTTTCAATGCTTTTTTTCAATCCTTTTTAAAGGAATTACTTTTTCCTTTTCCCAAATTGCTTTTTACGAAGGAAACCTCAACAAAAAAAAACAATGGGGGGGTTGCGCTTTTGGAAAACCCTGAAAAAACGAAATTCCAAAACGCAAAAATACTTTTTGGGAAAAAAATTTTTTGGGGTACCAAAAGCGCATCCGAAAAACGAAAGGGGCTAAAAATTTTGGTGTAATATTTTAAAAATCGGGTTTGGGGTCTCTTTGTTGTGTAGAGGAATGTAGAACATTTTAAAGAATTTGGGGGAAAGTGTTTTGGGTTTGTAATGAAAGGGGGAAACCCCAATAGATGGGGGGGTTTCCAATTTTTTTAATGGGGGTTTAAAATCTTAAAATCACTTTTTAAAATTTTTTTAATGAAAAAAAGAAAGTTAAATTTAGTTAAAAATGGGGGCCTTTGGGAAATTATAGAATTTTTTTTTTAAAAATTTAAATTTTTATAAAGGGTTTTAATTGAAAAAATAGTTTTATAATAGAAGGGTTGGAGGGGGTTCAGTTTTTAATACAAAAAACCCCCTCAACTTTTTCTAAAATTAAAAATTTATCTGAAAACATTTTTTAAATTTTTAAAAAAACAACTAAAAAAAACCCCAAAATTTATACAAAAGAAAATGTTTTTGGGTTTTAATTCAAAACATTTTAAAAAAGTGTTTTTTAAAAGTTTTTTAAAAACTTTTTTGTAAAAAAATGGAAGCGCCCTCAAAGGTTTTTTCCCTTTCTTGCATTACACCTAACCCAAATTTAAAAACTCTACGTTACTAAATTTAAAAAACAGTTCTTCTACATCAAATGAACCCCAAATTTAGTTTTAAAAACTTTTAAAAAATTTAAAACCTTTTCAAATACAACCTTTTTGGGGGGGTTTCATTTGGGAATGGGTCTAAGTTTTTTTGGCCTCCCTTTTTAAATCTAGTTATACTTGAAATTTTGGGGAAAAACCCGGGTTTCCGAAAAAATCCCTTTCCAAAAACCCCAAGGCAAAACGCACCCAAAAAAGCACCCGGGCTGTTGGGGTTTTTGGATACGGTTTTTGGGATGCAGTTTTTTTTTCGGGTAAAAAAACTTTTCCAAAATTTTGTGGGAACAAACCCCGGGGGAAGGGCCCGTTTGTTATTTTTTTTGGCGGGTTTTTGGGGGTTTTTGGGGTTTTGAAAAGGGTTGTCTAGTTTTAGACCTTTTTTTTAAATTTAAAAAGCCCTCCGATAACCTTTGGCCGGGGGGTGAGTGGGGTTCACTTTCAAGCCCAATTCCAGCGAAAGATTTAAATTAGGGGGTGTAAAAAAATATTTTTTAACTGCAAATTAAAAATTCAGAGGGTGTCTACTGGCAAATTAAAAACGGGTTGCACTCTTTGGAATGGGATAAAAAAGGGTAATTAATTGCAAAAAAAAAAGAACAATTTTTAAACAAAATATAATTAAAAACAGAGATACAAAAAAAAACCCTTAAATGGAAGAATTAAAAGTAATTTTTGGATTTTTTCGGGAAAGGGTAAAATGTTCTTTGGGGTTTTTCCCTCTTCTTCTTATGACACAAGGGGGGGGTTTTATGTATAAAACCCCTGGAGCCGAAAAACGCCCCTTTTTAAAAATCCAAATTGGACGGGTTTAGAAGGCAAAGAAATTTGTAAAACCGGGTCGTTTGTGGGTTCATAAATTTTGGGGTTTGCTTTAAATTTTGCATGGGTGGGCATTCTTTGGCCCCATTGCAATTTTTGGGTTCTAGTAAAGTGAAATTTTTTAAACGTTTTTGGAAAATGCCTTGTTGGGGGAAATTTTGGGCCCAAAACAATTTTTTCATCACCCTATAGGACAGGGTTTAAAAACATTTTTTGGGTTACAAGTTTAACACCAAAAAAAGGGCACAGCCCCAATTCGGCTTTCGCCCAAACGTTGCTTTTAAAATTTTTTAAAAACATACTTGGGAAAAAGAAAAATTTTGATATACGGCGATTTTTTCCCACCTACAAGGAAGGAAAAAGGTCGGGCTTTTTTTAAAAAATCGTAGTCGCACTTAACTAGGGAAAAGGGACAGAATCAAAAAAAAAATAAAAAGAAAAATAAATTTGTATGATTTTAAAAAATTTAAAAAATTTGCATTTTTTTGCATGAAATAAGTATTTAAATTCCCAATAGAAAAAAAAAATTTAATTTTGGGTTTAACCGAATTTTTGTTTGAAATTAAAAAGGTAAGATGTTTCCTGAAAGTTCTTGACCAAGGGGTGCAACATTGAAACATGGGTTTTTTCCCCAACTCCCCCCATGACACTTTTCCGATTTTTTCGGGTTTTTGGGGGGGGGGCGCGGGGCTACATTGAGGGTTCTTTGAGTTTCAGCTCCCTGAAAGATGCCCTATATTTAAAACGGTTTGTTCTCGGGGGGGTTACTCAAACCTTTTTCTTTTTCCCCCAAAAACAGAGGAGTTGGGGTTTTTGATACCCAAAAAAGTTTCTTTTTTGGGTTTTTCATGGGGACCACTTGCCCTTTCCCTTTTCCCCCTTTTCCTTTTGGAACCCACCCCGAGGGTTTCATTGATAAAATTTTCCCAAATTTGACCGGGAAAATTATGGTTCATTTAACCTTTCCCTTTTTCAGAAAACCCCCCCCAAAGTACGATTTTTTCCTTTCCTTTTGGCTTAAACAAGGGGGATGGTGTTCGGGGGTTTTTTGAAAAATTCACCTTTTTTTCTCCCACCCCCAAAAAAAACGGAGAGGGGAGTTGATTTCCCCAAAAAGGAAAGCCCTTTTCTGCCATGCCTCCCCGGGGGAAATAAAACCCCAGATGATCATTGGCAAAAATTCAAAAAGGGGCCTGGAAATGTGCTGGCTAGAAGGGGAAACCATGCGTCCCCCGGAGGTTTTTGGGAAATCCAGGGTTTTGGAGTAGTTGTTTACAAAATTTAAAAAATTTTTTTAAAGGACTGTGGCCTCGGCTCTTCAGGCCTTTGCCCCAAAAACTTATCTAATGCTTTAAAATGAAAAATTTTTTAATTTAAAAAAACCCTACAATGGGATTTCTGGATTTTTTTTGGTTTTCCTGCTTTTCAAATTTTCAAAGTGTTGCAAAAAATAAAAATTACGGGAACCTCTCCTTTTCAAAATCACCACCCGTGGCAAATACTTTTTTTTCCCAACATGTAAAATTGTAAATCCCGAATTTTTTAAATAACATGGTCTTGAAAATTTCCCAAAATTTTTTTTTGTTTAGCCCTTTGGGTTGTCCAAAATATGGTGATTAATTTTTAAAAAAATGATGAAAACAATTATAATTTATTTCAAACCCTGCCTCTTTACTTTGGTTTTAAAATCCGGGTTGTTCGGGAACAGGTTTATTCTTTCCCTTGGCAAAAGGGAATTTAAATTGACCCTTTGAGTCTGGGGGGTTTTAAGAAAAAATGACTAGTTTTTTTTTTTTCAAGCAGGGTTAAAATGAATTTTAAACGCATGACTCCAATACAAACAATGTTAGAATTTTTTTTATGACTTTTAATGTTAGTAATTTTTTTTTTTTTGGGGAAAGGGGTTTGCGGGGGAAATTGCTGATTGTTTTAAAAAAAAGGGGGGAAAATTTTTCTTTGGGGAGAACCCCATTGTTTTCCGGGCCCAAAAACCCCCAAACCCAGTTTGGTTTTTAAAAGGGTTATCAAAAAAGTAAACACCAGCCCCCAACTCGCCCCCCGGGGAAAACGGGGGGAAAAACCCCCAGGGGGCCCTGGCAATGACAAGGCCCTATACTGCTTTAAAGGGAAAAAAGGAAAAAAAAGAGAAAAGAAAAAAAAAGTCATGTGCATTACTGTAGTGTGGGCCCCCAAAAATCCACTTAACCCCATTTGGGGCCCCATGAATCCACGCCCGGGTTTGGGCCCCAAGAATTTTTTTCTCCTTTTCAGTGGGGGCCCCAAAAGAACCCAAACCCCCACTGGGGGGCCCCCCCAAAAAAAACCAAACTCCACTGGTGGGCCCCAAGAACCCCACCCATTTTGGGGGGCCCCAAGAAAAAAAAACTCCCTGGGGGCCCCCCCCAAGGAAAATTTTTCCCCTTTCCGGGGGGGCACAAAAATTTTCCCTTCTTCACGGGTCCCCCCTGAGAATCCCTCCACGGGGGTGAACCCCAAAGAACTCTCCACGGGGGTGTGTTTTGTTTTAAATTTCCCCCTGGGGGGCCCCGAAAAATTCACCACCACTGGGGGGCCCCAAAAAGAATCTTTTTTTTCATGGGGGGGCCCCAAAATCATTCCTTGGGGGGCCCTAAGAACCTTTTCTTGACGGGGTTGGGCCAAAAAAAATCCCCCCCAAAAAAACCCCCTTTCCAAACATTTGCACCAACCCTTTCCCACATGAAAAATGTTTTTTTAATCCTACAAAAAAAACCCAACACAAGATAAAAAAAGGGAAAAGGGGGGGGTTCTGGAAATTTGGGAAAAGTGGTTTTCGGGGGGCCTTTTGGGACTAGAAAAAGGCTTTTAATTTTTAAAAACCCCTATTTTCCCTTTGTATGTAAGGTCGAATGCTAAGGTCTAGGCTAGTGAAGGAGTTAATGATAACATTCGTGGTGGTCTAGGCTGCTAAAGGAGAACATGACAATGTTCCGGGTGGTCTATGGAAGTAAAAATATTAAATCTAAGGGTCTTAGATTGTGAAGAGTTTAAAGTTGTGCCCCCACGAGTACTTTTCATTGCCGCAGGTCAACTTGTAGCTTGCTATAAGCCTATCTTCTCAGAGAAATGGGGAGGGTATCACTTGTGCCCGTCATCCTCTCTATTTCTATGTGAGTTCTGAATATAGCCAAGAAAATTTGCTTGGCTACATTTGGGACTTCTATAAAAATTATTGCAGAGGATAGGTGCCAGTGCTGCCCATCACAGTCAGGGCTGAGGTGTTTGTTGGTGCAGTGCATTGGCACGGGCAGTACGGTAAGATGGGGTGCAAGCCCGTTATGGAGATGGCGAATTTGACTGAAGGTTGTTGGCTCATGAGAGCCTGGTGGCAGCTTTAGCAGGACATGTTACGAGTGTGCGCGCGGAAGGGGGAGTGGGTTTTATGTGGATTCTCTGATGGCTAATTGGTGAGCACCTGAACGGGGTGTTTATCTAACATGATATAAAAGGAAGTGAGCTCAGACCACATGTGATCGGACCTCTAAGCCTTGATAAAGCCAGGTTAGCTGGCGAACATGTCGGCGAGGTCAGGCATGACGTTTTAAATTGTGATCTCTCACCTCTGTCTACAAGTGTCACCTGCTGCAGACGGTGTCACAAGGGGGGCCTTATTTGTTCTGTGTCTATGAGATTAGGGACGACTGCCCAAGTAGTTGGCTTGGGATTCCTTACTGAAGCTAGTACTTTGCTATAGATATAAGGCTCCTGTTAATAGGTAGTGCTCCACCAGACTTGATGATAGAAAGGGAGTTATTCCCTCTTTCAGAAGCAAAAAGGGTTAAATGATGAGGTTAGAGATCAGGTTTTTAAATAGTGTGTATAGAGGTTAAGCGTTAGATATAATAAAAGTTACGTTTTCAGTGTTTAACAGATAGAGAACTGATAGAGTTTAAGTTTGCCTATGGCAAAATAATAAATATAGTGATCAAAAGTCACTCTTTGTTCTCTTGCGAGATTCCCAATTTTTTGGAGATTATGTGATAAGTGCTGCCCTCCTGCTCATTCTCTACCAGGGGTGTCAAACTGCGGCCCTCCAGCTGTTGGGAAACTACAACTCCCATCATGCATTTGTATAATCTATAACAGTGGGCATGATGGGAGTTGTAGTTTCCAAACAGCTGGAGGGCCGCAGTTTGACACCCGTGCTCTAGACAGATAGCTCATAGCAAACTACGCTGAAAAGCGCTCATGGGTATATCCCTTTCATGATCACATTTCTTGTGGTCTAGGACTGTGAGGCGATTTATGTTAGCAGTGGGGATTAAGGTTAGTTGAGGGGTTTGTAAACCCCTTGGTTTTTAAGTAAAAAAAGGGCCCCTGCTAACCCCTTTTAGGTTCCAGCTAATGAAGGGGTAATGGTTGGGTATAATCATAACATTTATAGTTGTCTAAGGTTGTATCTAAGGTTGGGAAGGGGTTTGTGTGAATACTAATATCACTAGTAAGGCTGGGTAATGAAGCAGAGGAAGCAGTGCCTTGATTTTTCCATTTTGCAAATACTTTCCCAAAATTTCGCATGTGTATATGACCAAAGAAGAGCAGCAGGGGAAAATACATAAGAACTCTCTTAGGTCGTAGTTCGCATTTGGGGGGACATGTAGAACAGGGCGGGGCCAGAAGTCTGGCATTTTTCGCCCAAAAAAAAGGGGGACAGCCCTGTTCGCTAGATTTTTAAAAAAGGGCATTCCAATTCAGGACTTTCGGCACCCGCGGCACTTTGTAATGTGTCTGAGATCGGGGGCCGTGCTGGAGGCGGGGCATACTACAACCGTACAAAGCTACATATGTATATCTTTAGTACGGCAAATCCAGGTGCATTACTGCTGGAACAGGTAGAACACTTTAAAAGTGGGTTTTTCCTGACCCAGAAGTGTCGCTTTGTAGTGAAAAAAGCTAAATCTTGCCCCGCAGTAGAACAGGTTCATAGATTCAGGCGCTTTCTACACTACTAATACATGCAAAAAAGGCGCCTGGGTGTCAAAACATGCATGTCGCCCATTGTGTGCCATTTTGTCTTTTCATTAATTGTTGAGGGCACCTCCCTACATATTTACTTGTACTTTGTCGTTGTGTCTTTGGGCTCAATGAAAGTACTGGGACCCTCTGGCTAATGGGTATTGCAGTTATGCACATTTATGGGCATGCACGGTTTGCCATAAGTTCTGCGGGTTGGTTAGAGGGGTGCCATTTAAAAGAATGGCTTTACCTTACCTTATTTTATTTGTGCCCAATTAAACTTAGACATGGTCCCCCTGCGGGGCACTTTTTTGTTTCTAATGTGTCGTTAGAACCAAATTTTGAGCTGTCTTACATGAACAGGAGGGAGGCCCTACTCTTCCTTCTTCATCAAGACTTTCAGGGGCCTCTTTTCGAAGGGGATCTCACCTAGTCCCATTAGGATATCCATGTTCCAAAAACTGTTTGGGTTGGAAACCTTTTTAAAAAAATAAGGAATTAACAAAAAAAAAACTTCTTCAAATAATATTTTTTAATTTATTTTAAGGCGGTATTAGTTCCAGGGAGCTGTACATTCCAGGATGGGGGTTTACATAACCAAATGCCAAAAAGGGGAAAATGGTGAGATAAAGATAAAAGGGTACAGAGGGGGAGAGCGGCCCTCCCCCGTAAAAGGTTTAAAATCTAAAAGGAAGGAGAAAGTAAAAAGGTGAGGGTCAGACATGTTTGTGGGGTGGATTACTTCCCATGGGGGTTATTGTGGTTTAGGCTACCCTGAAGAGAGGGGTTTTCAGGTTGTTTTGAGGTGGTGAAAATGGAGGGGTCGATGTGTTGGGGCGTGAGTTCCCCATAGGGGGGAAACACGGGGGAAAATCTTGGAGTGGTTGTGTGAGGAGTGACATGGAGAGCAGGAAGACGTCCTGTGAAGAGCGGAAGTTGGAGGGGCGAGATTGAGGCTGGTGAAAAATGGAGGAGAGTTGATGTGT
Organism: Phyllomedusa bahiana; assembly: GCA_025379985.1. NCBI lineage: Eukaryota > Metazoa > Chordata > Amphibia > Anura > Hylidae > Phyllomedusa > Phyllomedusa bahiana. The sequence continues at coordinate 401 of JAODAL010057999.1, read as the reverse complement.
TGGGGGGTGGTTCCAGAATATGGGGAAGCAGGGAGAAGTCTGGGAAGGGGTTTTGTGGGAGCTGACATGGGGAGAGCAGAGAAGGACGTCTTATGAGGAGCGGAGGTTGTATGAGGGGCAGAGATGTATGGATGGGAGAGTTTATGGAGGTCTTGTTGTCGTATACATGTGGGGGGGGGTCGCCAAAAGGCAGGCACGTGAGCAGGTAGTCAGTTCAAAGTTTGTGGACTTTCACAAACTTTCAACGCAAACTACAGATTCTCTTCAGCATATAAGGCAACAGTGGTAAAATAAGTCCTTTCTTCAGGCAGGAGAAATAAGCAAACACAATGGATTACCCCATGTATCGAGGTCCTCAGGCCAACACCCACTTAGGCGCCCAAAAAGCTTTGGTTTCAGGT
>JAODAL010057998.1:0-22351 GCA_025379985.1 Phyllomedusa bahiana | reverse complement strand
CCCCTCGTTAGGGGGAAAGGGGGTGCGACCGTTACACTCCCCACTGTTAAAAATTGTGAGGGAAAAATGCCACTTAAAAGCCACATTTCTGTTCCAAAGGCCCATGATTTGCTGTATCTCACAGCCCCATGCCCCAAAAAATAAAAAAAATGACTTTCAACCATTTTAAAAAATTGTGGGGGAGAAAAGGAATTAAAAGCCAAATTTTTCTTTTCCCAAAAAGGCCATGATTAAGCTGTATCTCAAGCACCATGACCAAAAACCATTGAAATGCGAAAAATTCTAAAAAAAAAATGGGAGTAAATGGAATACGGTTTTTTTATGAAACCTTGCTGTTTTTACAGTTCTAAAGCAAAACCAGCAAATGAATTTTGGGAAAAATGAGAATAAAAATTGCGTAAAATGTCTTTAAAAAAAAAAAAAATTTTGAAGAGGCCATTTCTTTTGAGAGGAATGTGAAGTGAGGGGCAATAACGGTGACCTCGGCAATTGGGGCCCAAAATTTTTGAGATATGCCTGTTCTTTGTTGAAGTAAACGATCCACATTTTGGGGAAACCCGGGATGCGTTTGTTGTAATGACACCAGTTGTGTGAAGGTCCGTCGATATGCGCTGGCTGCGGGGCGGACCACCTCTTGGGTGGCGAGCGAGCCGGGGCCATTCGTCCATTGGTCCCAAAAATTTATTGAGTCCGGAACGTAAAAAACATCGGTTTTTGGACGAGATAGTCGTGCCCATGTTTAAAAGAGGTCTCTGTGTGTTGTTGTGTCCCCTATTGCATGTGTTGGTGAGGTGGTAAATAAGATTGCCAAGGTCCCCCATTGGCTTCTGCCCCTTTTGCCTGCTGCTCCGCTCCCCGGCTGTTTGGGCACTTATGCTGTCCGCGTGGTTTTCCCCGTGATTTTTAAGAAAGTAAACGACCAACAGAGTCCAGTTTATCAATCAGCAAGGTCTCCATTTCCTGCATTTTCTCTCTTTTGGTGGGTGAAGGAAAGTGCTGGTTTTGTTTTGTACGGGGTCCAGAGGGTGGCCCCAGAACGTTGTTCATTTTGATGCCTTAATGCGAGGATCTGTTGGGGGAAAATGGGCACCCAAGCATCATGTGAGAGATGGAGCCTTGTTTCCCCAACCCTCTGGGTCGAGGGGCCTAGCAAATGTTTTCCCTCATCTTCCCCTCCGCTCAAATTCGCCCCAAACTCTTTCCAAGGCGGGGGACGTGGAAACGTCGGTGTCTAGGAATCCCTCCCCTCCCCCTCCCCCCCCTCTGTTTCCCTCCGGAAGCTTTAAAGGGCCCTGACTTCCCTCAATGATCCCCCTGAGGTGGGCGCCCCTTGCACTACCCCTGGACCCGAATATGCCTAATGAAGCCCGATAAAATTGAGAAACTTCGGGCCTTGTGGATTTGGGAGAAAAAGGCTCCTTTGTCCGCTTTTTTGTGGTCCGTCTCCTCCTCCTCGCTGGGGGATGATTTTTCAGAGTGTCCAAACGATCGTTCCAGAACTAAGATCACACAATGCTCTGCTGAAAAGGGATTGCCCGCACGACTTTTTGGTGGCTTCTTAAAACTGAAAAGGGATGGTGCAGCGTCTTTCACCGCCCCCACTCTCGGTGCTCAAAAAACCCCGAGGCCCGCCCCGCTGTTTGTCAGGCCATGTGTCATTCGTATGCTTTAATGGCTTGCGCTGCCCAGAATCGTGGGGTATGTGGAGGGGGGGAATTCCGTGTGTTGCCCCGTCAACAATGAGACGGTTGACGGGGGGGTGGCTGACGCTGCAGCGCAGCCCGGGGGACGAAGCAGGGTGCGAAAGGCAGAAGTGTGAATCGCCTCGAGCTTCCTGCAGGCGTCCAGCCCCCGGGAGCTCCTTTTGGAAATTTCTGGCGACGAGGTTCATGACTTTTGCCAGGCAAGGGAGTGCTCCAGCCTAGCTTAAGGGGGCCAGAGATTTGCCCCTTATCGCACACCCCCCTTTCCCGGCACAAAGGGTTTTTGTCACCCAGCCCGCGCTCGGTCTCGTTGCGGAACCCCTCCACAGCTCCTGACCCGTGTGTGGGGGGTATCCAAAACGATTAATTTCAAACGCCTGGGTTTTCTGGGGAAGTGATGCCCCAGAGGCCTTGGGGGAAAGAAACCCCGCACCATCCCCGCGGTTTTTAAGAGGTGCGCCAGCCTGAAGCCCCCGTCACCCCAGGACATCCCCCGTCCCCAGTGAGCTGTCACGAGATATTTGCGGCCTTTGGGCCCTGTTTTTATCCCTGTGTCGGTGGTCAATGGATTTTCCGGCACAGATGCAGCAAAACGCTTGAAATTTTTTGAGACAGTGGCTGGCCGGGCAGGGATGCTTTTCTGGCAAAAAAATGCCCGTCGCATTGGTATTTGGGGGCAGGAAAGGGCCATGATGTGGCGGAACCCATCTGTGTCCACCAGACGGAAAGGCAACATTTCCAAGGCCAAAAGCCTGGCAATGACGACATTCAGGCTTTTGGCTTTGGGATGGTTTGGGTTAAAGTGTTTCTTCTGCTCCCAAACCTGGAAGACAGAAGGCTGGCTGCTAGACTGGCCGCTGTACAGCGTGCAGGTGCATAAACTGGCGGGGAGAAGGGGTAGGATGGGTCTCTTGGTGGTGCTGGTGGTACTCGGGCGACGGTGGAGGCTGCAGCGGAGGCTGATCCCTGATCATGACTCTGAGAGACATGGGCAGCTGAGGAACGCTTGGTGGTGGTGGAGGAGGAGGAGGAGGCGGAGACAGAGGGTGTGACAGTGGTTGGAGGCCCGGAGTCAGTCTGGCCTTTTTTGGCCAAGTGTTGCCTCCATTTCAACTCATGCATTCGCTGCATGTGACTATACATGTTGGTGGTGGTTAACCACATAAGGTTCTTGCTCTACTTATGCGTTTATTGCAAAGGATGCATATGACATCTTGGTGGAATCAGAGGCTTGCTAAAGGATGGGTCAGCTTTAGAGGTCCTGACCTTTTTGACGGCGATAAGTGAGGAGCGGGGTTTGCGCTGAAACCGTGGCTGGCGGACATCATATCCAGCGGTCTTCCTGCGACCAGCCCTCTCCTTTTTGTGCGGAACCGTTACGAACACTACCCCATCGTCTTCCTCCTCGTCAGTGTTGAAGCGGATCGCAGCAAATTCTGTGAAAAGACCACGGTGGATCGCATTGTCGTCTCATCATATCAACCACAGGTGACTCGTGTCCTGAATTCTGCATTCCAGGAGCTGGGGCTACAAGATTGAGGGGACTGCAAGGCGTTGCGACCGCCGATTTTTGCGAGTGCTGGTTCCTTCTTCCTCCTCGGATGGATCAAGTAACTGGGCGTCAGAGCTGAGAAATATCATCCTCTTTGGGCCTCTTGATCTTTTAACATGCCTTTGACCCCAACCGCATTTTTGTCATCAAAGAGGTCTTCAGAAATTGGATTAGCACAGTGGGGGGTACGAGTTGACATTTGGGCTGCTATGTTGGACGGATTCTGAAGATGCTGATGACATTTGTGGCCGTGATGGTGGACGAGGAGGTCAAGACTGTAGCTGCAGGTAGCATTAACACTGAAGGACAGATTTGGCGACGCTGTTGTTATCTGAGTATTACCAGGGCCCTGACCATGCGATGCCAGGCCTGACGTCCTGCAACTGACGATACGCTGGCATGCGTGTTGTCGCCAGCATCTGGTAAGGGAAACTTCTCTCGTACCTCTACCTCCAGGTCCTACCCCCAATCTTTTGCTTCGCTTACACCTGATTTCGCTCATATTCAGAAATATAAAATATTGAGAAGGTATGGAGAAGTTTGGATGTCTCTTATTAAAAAGACGGCAAAATCACGCTATTCTCAAATCCCTCAAATCAACAACAAAAATTGCTGGATTCATATTTATCTGCAAAGTAGAACTTATATCAACAAAGCTTGACTGACCAAAAGTGAAAAATACAACTGTCTGAAATGTATATGGATATTAAACGGTATTTTTTGCTCCTTTCAATCTCACTGTGGTGACTACAAAATTGTGTATCAAATTTATACTGCACAAGAAGATCTTTCAACAAAGCTGGGCTGCCGCAAAGTGAAAAAACACGTTATCTGTAATGCATTCGGATAAAATAAAAGGTTATTTTTTGGCACTTTCAAGTCACTGTGGTGATACAAATTGCTGTTTTCAAATTTAACTGCAAGTGATCTATCAAAAAAGGGGCCCTGCCCCAAAGTTAAAAAAAAGTATCTGAAATGTTTGGATAAAAAAAAGGTATTTTTGGCCCTTTAAATTTCCCTGTGGTTAAAAAATTGCTGTATTAATTTAAGTGCAAGGGCCTCAATGAAAAAAGCGTAGTGCGCCAAAGTGAAAAAAACGTATCTGTAATGTTTCGGTAAAAAAAGGTATTTTTTGGCCCCTATCAATTCCCCCTGTGGTAACTCACAATTGTGGATTCAAATTTAATGAAAGGTGGCTCTATCAAAAAAAATCTGGACGGGGCAAAAGTGAAAAAAAAACCGTATCTGTTGTATTATGATAAAAGGTATTTTTTGGATTCATTTCCCCTGTGGTGACTACAAATTCTGTATTAAATTTAAACTGAAAAGTTGATCTATCAACAAAGGGGCCCGCGAAAAAGTAAAAAAACCGTATTGAAATGTTAGGAAAAAAAAAAGGTTTTTTGGCCCCTTTAAATTCCCTGTGGTACTACAAAATTCTGTATCCCATTAAGTGCAAGGTCCCTCTGAACAAAGCTGTAGTGGCCAAAGTGAAAAAAAACACGTATTGTAATGTTTCGGATAAAAAAAGGTTTTTTTGGCACCTATCAACCTGTGTGACTAAAAAATTTGGTTTCTTTTTAAAATGCAAGGTGGATTATCAACAAGTGGAATGGGCAAGTTAAAAGAACACTATCTAAAATGAAATATGATAATAAAAGTGGAGTTTTGCACCCAACAAAGAGCCCGCGTTTAGAAAAAAATGTGCTTTCTAATTTTAAATTCGGCTCCCCAAAACCCGGGAAAAATTTCAAAAGAAAACGTTAATATTAAAAACTATTGCAGTGCAATGTTACACTAAATTTGGGACTTTATCAGCATTCTTTTAGAGTTGTCTGTGTTTGCCCGTGGGCCCCCCCCCCGCTCCTCCCCCGTGACTTTACAGCGGTAGCTGCTCCTTTAAAATTTTTTACCTAATAATTAAAAAAAAAAAATTTCCAATCTTGACTAAATAAGTTGTAAAGGGTCACAGCTAAAGTGAGCTTTCCGTGAAGAAATGAATTTAATTTTGTGGCTGTTTGACACGGCAAGGCACGTCCTATGCTCTGAGACATGGGGAGCCCTTTTGTCATAAAAGGAAGGGCTGTTCTATGTAAAACGAGGTAGGTGTTTTTTCCAGCCAATCGCAACCATACACACCCCAGTCATGAGCCCGCAAACACATCTAAACCCCTTTTCTTTTTTTTTTTTGTAAGCTGATTTGCTGGCCCCAAAAATTTGCCCAGGAAGCCCCCGGAAAATGGCACGATATTAATAGAGGATGCACAAAATTTTCCCCAAAATTTATCGCATGATCAAAAAATTTTGACCCAACATAAAAACTGTGAAATTTTCAACTTTGTCGTTTAATAATCCCCAAACCCTTTTGGGGTTTTTTGAACTCACTTAAAATTTGCTGTTCATTTTGGGGTCCATTTTTTTAAAAAAGGATGAAATTTGGAGCTGGGAAAGTGCAAAGACGAGAAACCCCAAAATTTTTAAGGGGAAATGGAGATTTAGTTAGGGAGGGGGAGGTTAGTAGAATTGAACTTTTTTATCTTAAAAAATTCGGCTTTGGGGGGGAATGTTCTTTTAATAAAAAATTTATAAATGGTCCCTAAAAAGGGGTTGGGGAAAAATATTTTAAATGAAAAGCCCTCACAAAAGACAAGGGGGACTTTCCCCTTTCCGGTGGAGGGGAAAAGGAAATTCAATCTCCAGAGGAGAAAAGTGTTTTTCACTGTAAAAAATGTAAATCTGGGGAAATTGCCCCTGGGTTTGGTTACGCGGGAAAACATTTGGGCGAGCTTCAAAAAAAGGCTTAGTTTAATTACTAAAAAAAAAGGGAATATTAATGGTTTTGTAGTATGAAAAATTCTTGTTCCTGGTGGTGGGGGCCCTTTGGGGTCGAGAGGGGGTTCTCCCCTGGAGCAGATGGTTCTTGCCTTGGGGGTTTTTCGGGCTTTAACCAGTGGGGGGCTGGGTTTAAAAAAACCCTCTTTGGGCCCCTCCCTTCACCCACTTTTTCCCCACCTCGGGTTAAAATTGATGGCAGTTTTTTTTCAACATTTACTAATATGTAACTAGGGGTATGGAAAGTATTCAGCCCCTTTTAAATTTTTTTCCTTTTTTTTTCATTGCAGCCTTTTTATAAGATTTAAAAAAAAGTTAAATTTTTTTCTATTAATGTACACTTGCACCCCTTTTGAAATGAAAAAAAAAACAAAAAATGTTTTATTGATTTTTTTGCAAAAAAATTTTTTAAACAAGAAAAACTGAAATTTTCGCATGGAAATTTTGTATTCAAACCCCTTTTTCATTTTGGGGTAGAAGACCCTTATTAGCAGTTCAGCCCTGAGTTTTCTTGGGAAAAGTTTCAAAAAAGTTTTTCTTACCCGGGTTTGGGGTCCTCTGCCATTTTTCCTTGCGTTCCTTTCCCAAATTCCCCCAGGTTTTGGGTGGGGCCCTTGGTGGACAGCCCATTTTCAAAATCTCTCCAGAGTGCCTAATTGGGATTAGGGCGGGCTCTGGCTGGGCCCGTCAAGATTGGTCACCCGAGTTTTTCTGAAGCCCCCTGCTTTGTTTTTTTTATCGTTTGCTTATGGTTTATTGTCTTGTTTGGGGTTGAACCCTTTTTCCCAGTTGAGGTACGAGCACTTGGAAAAGGTTTTATCCAGGATTTCTCTGTACTTGGGGCCCCATTTTCTTTCCCTTTAATTGGCCCAACCCGTTGTCCTGTCCGGGCAGCCCGAAAAACCCCCCCCCGGAGCATGAGCTGCCAACCCCATGTTTTTACGGTTGGGATTGTATTTGGGCAGGGTGTTTAGCGTGCCTGGGTTTTTTCCCAAAAATACACTTAAAAATTTAAAAAACCCAAAAAGTTCAATTTCAAACCTTAGACCGAGCATCGGGGCTGATGAGTCCCTTAAAGTTTTTTTTGCAAACTGTATGCGGCCTTTTTATTGTAGGGCTTGCACTCAGGAAGGCTTCCGTCGGCAAACTTGGAAAAAAGCCCCCAAATTTGGGGAGGGGTACAGGTTGTTAAACTTTTTGAAACTTTCTCCCTTTCCCCACCCGCAAACTTGGAGCTCAGCCAAGTGAACTGGGGATTTTTCTTTCCTCTTAAACCAAAGGGTTTGGTTTCCCCCAAATTTTTTAGTTTGGTGGAAGAAAGGGCGTGGAAGGTTGTGGTTGTCCCAAACTTCTTCCTTTTAAGGATTATGGGGCCACTGTGCTATTTGGGAAATTTTGGGGCTGCATACTTCTTTTATAACCTTGGCCCCCTCTGTGCCTTTCCACAATTCGTTTTGGCTCTTTGGGGCCCGTTCCTTAACCTCATGATTCTCTTTTTCCCCTGACATGGATTTTTGAGCTGTGAAGTTTAAATAGACAGATGTGTGCCTTCCCTATTAAAGTCCAATCAGTTTAATTAAAAAACAGCTGGACTCCAAGAAGGAGTAGAACCCTTCAAGGAGGATCAGAAAGAAAGGGAAACATGTGGGTTAAATAAAGGTGCAAAAGAAAAGGGTTCTGAATACTTATGACCTTTTGATATTTTTTTTTTTTTGTTTTTCTTGATTAATAAATTTGCAAAAATATCTACATTTCTGTTTTTTTTTCTTCCAAGATGAGATACAGAGTGTACATTAATGAGCAAAAAATGAACTTTTTTGATCTTACCAAATGGCTTCAATGAAAGAAAGAATGAATAATTTAAAGGGGTCTGAATACTTTCTGTACCCACTGTATGCTGTATGCCCTGCTTTTTTCACTTGGATTCAATAAAATGTCTACATTTTTAATGAACTAAGGACGATATCTGCTTTATTCCTTTCCTGGTTGCTGGAGTTTCATCGTTGGTGTTTTTCTTATTGAATACTGTAGCTGCTCTCCACTTTCTCCATGACAACTTGAATAAAAGGACTTAGATGTTTAGGTGAGCGGGATAATTTATTTTTGTATTTTACGGAGAGTTTGTCCATGCTCCAGGACACAGTACAATACTTGTGTAATATGTCAAAGACCTTATATATGTGGGTAATTATATATTGGGCATATACAGCTTTTTAAATTTACAGTGAAGGAATTAATTATTTGATCCCTTGCTGATTGTGTTTGCCCACTGACAAAGACATGAACAGTCTATAATTTTAATTTTAGGTTAATTTTAACATTGAGAGATCAAAAATAAAATCCAGAAAATTACATTGTATAAATTATAAAACATTATTTGCATTTTGCTGTGAGAAATAAATTTTTGATCCCCTACCAACCATTAAGAGTTCAGGCTCCTACAGAACAGTTAGCTGCTCCTAATCAATGTGTTCTCTGCATTAAAGACAGCCATCTTAAATAGTCACCTTCATAAAAGACTCCTGTACACTGACTCAATCAGTCAGACTCTAACCTTTACAACTTGGGCAAGACCAAAGAGCTTTCTAAGGATGTCAGGGACAAGATCCTAGACCAATACATTACGTGGAAATCCCTAAAGAAGCATTTATGCTATCTATCATACATGAAAAAACTTTGAGATTCTCGGTTCACATATTTTGATCAAAAGATGTTTAAGCTGCCCACGACTTTCAACGTGATCTCAAATCGGGCAGTCCTATACTATCTTTACCTCTCAATAGAGCCAATTCCAGGCCTCTCACTGGGTCAACCGACCTCCATTATACAGAGAGACAAAAATAAAAAAACACAACAAACCTGCAAGCTGCACTTCTTATGACAGCCTGTGAGAGTGGGCGGGTGCAGAAAACCAAAATGGAGGCACCCCTTCCTCCCCATATAGGTTAAAATCAATATACACCAAATATAACGTATGGTTCTGCACAAAAAACATTTCTGAAAAAACATATGCAAACCTGGGTGCCACTGGCAGGGCTGCGGCACACATATATATATGTACACACGCACACCACTGCCAGTGGCACACTACTGCAAAAAGGGCAATACACTACGTGGAAATCCCTAAAGAAGCATTTATGCTGTCTATCATACATGAAAAAACTTTGAGATTCTCGGTTCACATATTTTGATCAAAAGATGTTTAAGCTGCCCACAACTTTCAACATGATCTCAAATCGGGCAGTCCTATCCTATCTTTACCTCTCAATAGAGCCAATTCAAGGCCTCTCACAACCGACCTCCATTATACAGAGAGAAAAAAATAAAAAAACACACCAAACCTGCAAGCTGCACTTCTTATGACAGCCTGTGTTGCATATGTTTTTTCAGAAATGTTTTTTGTGCAGAACCATACGTTATATTTGGTGTATATTGATTTTAACCTATATGGGGAGGGAGGGGTGCCTCCATTTTGGTTTTCTGCACCCGCCCACTTTCACAGGCTGTCATAAGAAGTGCAGCTTGCAGGTTTGGTGTGTTTTTTTATTTTTTTCTCTCTGTATAATGGAGGTCGGTTGACCCAGTGAGAGGCCTGAAATTGGCTCTATTGAGAGGTAAAGATAGTATAGGACCGCCCGATTTGAGATCACGTTGAAAGTCGTGGGCAGCTTAAACATCTTTTGATCAAAATATGTGAACCGAGAATCTCAAAGTTTTTTTATGTAAGATCATAGACCTGCACAAAGCTGGAATGGGCTACAAAACCATAAGGAAGATGCTGGGTGAGAAGGAGATAACTGTTTGTGCTATAGTAAGACAATGGAAGAAATACAAAATGACTGTCAATCGACATCGATCTGTGGCACCATGCAAAATCTCACCTTGTGGGGTATCCTTGATCATGAGAAAGGTAAGAGATCAGCCTAAAACTAAACGGGGAGAACTTGTTAATGATCTCACGGCAGCTGGGACCACAGTCATCAAGAAAACCATTGGTAACACATTGCGCCGTAATAGTTTAAAATCCTGCAGTGCCCGCAAGGTCCCACTGCTGAAGAAGGCACATGTGCATGCCCGTCTGAAGTTTTCCAATGAACACCTGGATGATTCTGTGAGTTATTGGGAGAAGGTGCTGTGGTCAGATGAGACAAAAATTGAGCTCTTTGGCATTAACTCAACTCGCCATGTTTGGAGGAATAGAAATTCTGCCTATCACCCAAAGAACACCATCCCCACTGTCAAGCATGGAGGTGGAAAAATTATGTTTTGGGGGGTGTTTCTCTGCTAAGGGCACAGGATTACTTCACTGCACCAATGGGAGAATGGATGGAGCCATGTACCGTAAACTCTTGAGTGACAAACTCCATCCTTCCGCCAGGACATTATAAATGGATCGTGGCTGGGTCTTCCAGCAAAACAAGGACCTAAAACATACAGCCAGGGAGTGGCTCAAAAAGAAGCCCACTAAGGTCATGGAGTGGCCTAGCTAGTCTCCAGACCCATAGATAACTTATGGAGGGAGTTGAAGCTCCGAATTGTCAATCGACAGCCTCAAAATCTTAATGATTTAGAGATGATCTGCAAAGAGGAATGGACCAAAATAATTATTTCCTTCACTGTATATAGCTATAGCAATATACTTGCAACAAGATGGCTAATGAGGGACTTACAAATCGGTCGACAAAAGCCGCGTTACTTTTACACATGTGGAAGCAAATCGACCAGGTTTGAACAATTTTCTATATATTAAATTACAAGATTTGGAGCGTTTATTGATTAATGAAACTATATTTTGGTGGGACAATACAACAATAAAATGTTAAATTACTAAAAATATGATCCCAACGGGGTTAAGGATTAATAAATCCTCTATTAGATTTTGTCACATACCTTCCTAAAGGAATGGGAAGTGATTATTTCAGAATGTTGCTTAAAACTCATGGAACTTATAGTGAAAAAGATAGTTGTTGCGTGCAAGAAGGAAAATTATTCGCCACAAAATAGTTTATAACTAGCATCTATCATTTCTCTACTAAAGATTGGCATAATTTTTTAAATGTCTTTTTATTTTTCATAACATTAAGGGGCTTAGAACTTTTATAGTAATTTTGCAATTTTTCAAGAAAATTTGAAACATTGATATTTTTAAAGATCAGTCCAGCTCTGAGTTTTGGGGGGGCCGGGAAATGTTAGATCCCCCCCAAAAAATGACCCCAAATCTAAAAAAACTACAGAACTTAAATTTTCAAACAGCTTTTGGGGAAAGTTTTTTAAACCCCAAATTGGTGTTTTCAATAAATTTTAAAAAACCCAAAATTTCCCAAATTTTTAACTTTTTTGAAAGTTTTTCAATTTTCCCCTTTTAAATTCACTAAAAACACGGGTAGTTTGGGGCCAGGGAAATTTGAAAAACCCTATTTGTGCCCTAGTGTGCTATTTGTCTCCCCCAAAACCCCTCAGGTAGGGGGGAGCCCTACCGGCCCTTTGGGGGGTTTCTCATTTTAAAATTTTGACTTTATTTAGGCCCCCCAAAATTCCAGGTTTGCAGACACCCAAAATTTGCTAAAATTTAAATTTAAACACCCCTAAAAAGACCAATATTGGCACTACCCATTTAAAGGGAAATTATCCAGGGGTGTAGTGAGTTTTATCGACCCCCCCAAAGTTTTCCCAAAAATTTTTTTTTGGGTTTTAAGCTGTGAAAAATGTAAAATTTTTTTTTTCCCAACCCAATCTGCAATTTCTTTTTTTTAAAAAAGAATTCTGGAAAAAAAAAACACCAAAAAATTTTTGTTACGAAATTTTTCTTCTAAGTTCGAAAATCCCCTTTTAATTGTGGGTTTAAAAAATTGCTTTTTGGGAACAGGGCAGGGTGTACAAGGGAGGGACGCTTTTTGGGCCCTTTTGGAACGCAGTTTTTGGGGGGTTTCCCCTGTTGATTTGAAAAGCCCCTAAATTTGCAAAAACCCCCCCAATGTTTTCCCTTAGGGGTGTATTATGCATTTTGGGTGCACAGATTTCCATATTTTCGCTTTGGACCTTGAAAAGGGGAAAGGGGACACCCTTTCCCATAGTTTATTGGGTTTTCATTTTTTTACCCATTCGCTTTTTGGGTTTTAAAATTTGCCCGGGGCTAATTTTTACTATGTGGGTCGTGCAATTAAATCCACAGAAGAAAAAAGAAAGGGGAATGGGTCATTACTTTCTGAAGGGCCTTGTTGATGGGGGCCACGATAAAAGGAAAACCATCCTAAATCGAAAAGTAAGACCCAAAAAAGTCCAAGGGGTTGGGTGGAAACCACCCTTGGGTTAAAAGGGGGGGTTAAATAAAGCAAATCAATGGGGTTTAAAAATTTTCCCAAAAAATTTTTTTTTTAACCCTTTTAAAAAAAAATTGTTTAAATTTGTTACCAATTTTTTTATTTGCACATGTCGGGGGTGTAGGAAAAACAGAACAGTTAGCTGTTGGGAACACATACAAAAACACTGTGGGAGGTTTCGGGAGTTTTGCTCCTTACTCATGGCTGTATTGTGCATATTGGTTGCAAAAAAAAGGAACCCAATTTTAAATGGGTTTGGGTTTTTCTATATAGGGGGCCCTTGGATTAAAAACCCAGAAAATTTAAACCCCATTTTTGCAAAAAACAAGTGGGTTATGTAGTATTGTAAAAAATTTGGGACTTTTTTGCAAATCAAATAAAAACAAGCTATCAAATTTTTTTAAATTTATTATCAAAATAAAAAAAAACCCGGTTTAAAATTTGATAAGACTTATATTGTTTGGGTATTTAAACCTAGCGGTGTACGAGTGGATAAATCAAAAATCCAACGGGCCTCTCTTGAGAATAATTTTTTCTGAAGATCTCCTCCTCTGAGTGGACATATGATTTTTTCTATGCCTACTGCTGAAAGTAGGGGGGAAACCCCGCCTTGAAACTTCAGAAAAATGCCGTGAGACTGCTGAAGATTTAAAGTAAAGGTCCCCACCCTGACAAATGCCGCCCTTTTGGGCGGTTTTTTAAAGGTTTCCAGAGTGTACCCTTTTAATATTTGGGTTTGCCCAAAGCCTGCGCAAATAAGATAACCAAAAGGAAACAAAAGTATTGGTTTTATCCACAAAATTACTTTCGGTCCCCGGGAATGGTTGAAACGGTTTAGGTAGGGGGGCCCTTTGGGGACCACCGCAAGCGATGATGGTTAAAAGCCACGCCGGGAAAGAATCTAAGTAGCCCCCGTTTTCCAGAGCCCGCCATAAGAGGGATGGACTTGCTGCGGGGGTGGGTTTCCAGGTCTTTCCCAAATGCGTGACTTGTTTCCCGATGGCGGGCCGGGGGGCAGGAGTACAGAATGTAGCCAAAAAATCGTGCCCGTGGGCAGGAAAGTAAGGTCGGGGCAGGGGGCCCAATTTTTCCCGTGGTAGGGGAAAAAAGGCAGGGGGTTTCAGGGAAGGGGGCCCAGAGGTTGGGGAGTGGAAACGTAGAAAGAGGTCGGGGAAACCATTTAAGGGGGAGAATATATTTTTTAGGAAAGTTTCTCAAAGGCTGGGGGGAACCATAAAATCCAGAATAAAGGATTGGGGAAACGGACCCTTAAAAAAAGGGGGAAGCCCCCGGCATTTAAACCCAAATCCCCGGGGACGCGGGCCCCTTTAAAATTTACAAGAACGCGGTGCTAGGGGGGCGGGGCAGTGCGCCTTGGCCGGAAGTGGACGCGGGGGGGGGAGGGGAACGAGGGCCAGGTGAGTCCCCGGCAGGAGCGGACCCCCGGTTTTTTCCAAGGGGCCCACCCGGCCCACCCGCCCCCGGCAGGCCCCCGGGGGGGGGGCGGCCCACGGGTGCGCCCGGGGCCGGGGAGCTGGGGCAACCCCCTACAGTACCCCCCCCCCCTTGGGTTTCCCCCCCTTTTTTTTGGGGCCTAAAAGGAAACTTTTGGAGAAAACCTGATCAGGGGGTTGGACCCCGGGTTTCCCGGCCCTCTCTTGGGGGCCCAAAAGCCTCCCCAAAATCTACAAGAAAAAAAAAGTTACCCCGATGGTCTTTATGTCTAAGATGTCCTTTACTTCAAAAAACTCAGGGGACTCTTTGGACCCGGGGACGGGGCCCGGCCCCTCTCGGGGAACCGGGTTTAAGACCAGAGGCTTTTTGGAGGGAGACGTGAAGGCGGGTTTGGGGAAACCGGGGAGATGGAGGGGAAAGGGAGAGCTTGTAGGACACCGGGGTTCAGTTGCCGGGAAATTCTCTTTAACGGTCCCCGAAAAACCCCGGGGGCCCAATTTATAGCTGGGGACTTGAGGCGTATGTATTTGGACGGGGGCCCCACTTTATCCCCCGGGGAGGAAAGGGTTGGGGAAAATCATTCCTCTTGTTAGCTTGGGATTCTTTTCGGGCTGGAAACCCGGAGTAAAGTTTGTCGGGTCTCTAACCCAAAAGCCCCGGGTTACCCCAACTGGTTGTCCAGGCAAAGGAAAATCGGAGGCTGGGCCCCAAGGGGGGGGGGAGGGCAGGTGACGACCCCTTTGAACCCCAAGGAAGGGGCATTGGCCCGTCGAGTCTGATCCCGGGTTTTGGGTTTTATGAGGGAAATGGCCCATGGAAGCAAGGGTTTGGACCCGTCGTCCCGGCGTCCGGGGCAAAAAATTGCCGTAGATACTCCCCCAAAATTGGGTTTTCTCTCTCCACCTGGGCCTTGGTCTGGGGATGAACGTAGTGTTGAGCGATTTTTATCGACAAAAATTGAAAAACGGCACAGTTTTTTTTTTGATCGAAAAATTTTTTGTTTATCGATAATTTTGGTTAAAATCTGTGCAAACATCTATTAAAATGCGCCATTTTCGGCGTTCCTGTCCTTTTGGCGGCCAGGGAAATCAGCTTAAAAGAAAAAGGGTTTGGGGGATGTGTGTGCCCACGTATGACTGGGATGTGTATGGTTGCGATTGGCTGGAAAAAAAAACACTTTACCCCGTTTTACAAGAAAAAGCCCTTTCCCGTTCAGCCTTTTGGGGTCTTCGCGTCTCAGAGCAGGGAGGGGTTTCGCTCTTTGGGTTGTTTTCCAAAAAAAGTCAGCGAAAATTTAAAATTTTTTTTCCCCAAGGGAAAGTCTACTGTTCGTGAGAAACCCTTTCAATTTTGTTGATTAGAGATTGGAAGATTTTATGTAGTTTGGGAGGGGATTTTTAAAGGGGGCATCTACCCTGTAAAAATCAAGGGGGGGGCGGGAGGGGGGGGGAAACGCCCGCGGTGCGAACACAGACAAGCTCTATAAAGAATACTGGATAAAGTTCACCAAGACTTAGTGTAGACATTGCACTGCAATAGTTTATTATTAAAAAGTTTTCTATTGAAAAATTTCCTGGAAAATTGGGCAGCCTGAACTTATATTAGGATACACATCTTTTTTAGTAACTGCAGGTCTCTTTGTTAAAGGGGCAAAACTCCCCTTAATTATCAGTATACATTTCAGACGGTGTTCTTTTCAATTTTTGCCCATTCCACCTTTGTTGATTAATCCACCTTGCAGTTAAATTAGAATCAAACAATTTTGTAGTCAGCACAGGGTTTATAGGTGCCAAAAAATACCTTTTATTTTCCGAATACATTACGATACGGTTTTTTGCACTTTTGCCCAGTCCAGATTTGTTGATAGAGCCACCTTGCAGTTACATTTGAATCCAGCAATTGTGTATAACCACAGGTGAATTGATAGGTGCCAAAAAAATCTTTTTTTATCCCAAATACATTACAGATACCCTGTTTTTTCACTTTGGCGCACTACAGCTTTGTTCATTGAGGCACCTTTCAAATTAAATGTGAATACTGCAATTTTGTAGTCACCACAGGTGAATTTAAAGTGCCAAAAATAAACCTTTTATTATCCAAATAAATTTCAGATACATGTATTTTGACTTTGGCGCACTAAAAGCTTTGTTCATTGAGGCACCTTGCACTTAAATGTGAATACTGCAATTTTGTAGTAACAACAGGTGAATTGAAAGGTGCCAAAAAAATACCTTTTATTATCCGAATACATTACAGATACGTGTTTTTTGCACTTTTGCCCAGTCCAGATTTGTTGATAGAGCACCTTGCAGTTAAATTTGAATCCAGCAATTGTGTAGTTAAACCCCGGCGAATTGATAGGTGCCAAAAAATACCTTTTATTATCCGAATACATTACAGATACGTTTTTTTGCACTTTTCCCCATCCAGATTTTGTTTATTGAGCCACCTTGATTTTAAATTTGAATCCACTTGTGTTCCCCAAAGGGGTTGAATTAAGGTCCAAAAATACCTTTTAAAACCGAATACAACAGATAGTTTTTTTTCACTTTGGCGCACAAAAGCTTTGTCTTTGGGGCACCTTGCATTTAATTAAATACTGTTTTTTTGTATCACCACGGGAAATTGAAAGGTCCCAAAAAATATCTTTTTTTACCAAAAAATTTCCAAAAAATTTTTTTGTGACTTTTTGGCGCATTTAAGCTTTGTTCATTAGGCACCTTGCCCCTAAAGTGAAACGCAATTTTGTAATCGCCCAGGGAATTAAAAGGGGCCAAAAAATCCCTTTTTATTATCCGAATACATTACAGTACGTTTTTTTTTGCACTTTTGCCCATCCAGATTATTTGAAGACCCACCTTCATTTAAAATTTGAACAGAAATTGTTAGTTACCACAGGTGAATTGATGGGTTTCCAAAAAATCCCTTTTTATTATCCGTATACATTTCAGACGGGGTTTTTTTGCAAGATTTTTAACATAGCTATCAATCCCTTAAAATGAGCAACCCTTTTTAAAATAAAAATTAAAAAAAGAAAAAAAGACATGGTGGGATTCCACCTTTTTTTAAAAATGTTTTTTAAAATTAAACACAAAAAAATTGCATGTACAAAATAGGGGTAAAAAATTCCTCAAATTTGTTTCAAGGGGGGAAAGGGAAAAAACTTGACCAAATGTTTTTATTCAAGGACAGGATTTGGACACGGACAGAAACAAAGTACAGAACCCATTTCCCCCCACTTGATAAAATGAGAAAAAAAATTTCCCAAAAAAAAGGGCCTGGGGGGGGAACAGGAGCTTTAAACCCCCATTTTTCCAAGTGAAGCTCAATTTGGGTCCCCACTCATACGAGGGCAAGCGCTACCCAGGCCCGGAAATATATGCCAGTGAAACTAAAATGGGGGTTTAAAGACTCCTTTTTTTCCGGGCACTTTTTAAAACGGGGGTCATGCAGGTTTGGGGTCATCTGTGGCCCAGGAAAGTATAGAAATTTCCATGAAACTCAAATGGTGTTAAAAAATACCCTTTTTTTTCCGCCCTTTTTTTAATCGGGGGTCATGCAGGTTTGGGGCCATGCTGTGGCCCAGGACGGGTAGGTAAATGTCCAGTGAAACTAAAATGGTGGTTGAAAGATCCTTTTCCACCCACTTTTTTAAACTGTGGGTCAGACGGTTTAAGGGTAAAACGGGTACGGACAGATTATTTAATGTCCCATTTTAAAAACTAAAATGGTGGTTGAAAGACTCCTTATTCCGGAAAACTTTTTAAATCTGGGGTCAGCAGGTTTGGGGCTCTGCTGCGTTCCAGGACGGGATTTTCAATTTCCCGTTCAATACCAAATGTGGTTTTCAAATCATACTGCCTTCGGCATTTTTTAATTTTGGGTGGCTGCGTCATGCAGGTTTTTAAGGCTATGCTGTAGTGGAAGACGGGGATAGTGAATGGTGTGTATTTTTTTTTGTGGCTTTTAAACCCTAAGAGTAGCACATATCCTTTTTGACTGTTGTGGAGTTAATTCCAGCTTCTCCGCCCTTTTTTGGGTGTAAGAATGAAGGTGTTGTTGCTTTCCCAAAAGACTTTAATGGTCTTTTCAAACATAATTACCCATAACAAAATGACTTTCTTTTCATGAAATTGGCCGGAATCGACCCATGCCCGTGTCGGGCAACAAATCGCAAAAAACACTAAGTACGCAGATAGAAATCTAGCTTGTTTTTGCAAGCGGGAACATAGGGCACGCCAAAAGAGGGACAAATTGGGACGCCAACATCGGAGAAAAAGTGGGAGGGGTAAACCCATCAGGCGAAAAATATGATGGAAAAAAATGGCCCACTAATTTGGGGGGAGCAAAGGAGACCGGGAAGGACCAAAGGGGACATTTTTGAAATCGGTCATGACCCCCCAGTGAACGAGTTTCCCCGAAGAAGGAGTAAGGTCCCTTGATGAAGTCCTTTTGCCTATGTGTGTCATGGAGCCCCGGAACGGGCAAGGGACTACGAGGCCTGTGGGCCTTTTCTGGGACCTTGTTTCGGGCACATTGGTACAGGAGAGAAAAAAAGCCTGACATCTTGGAGCAGATTACCCCACCAGTATGTCCGAGTGGGGGCAAGGATTTTTGTACCACGGGGGGGCCCGCAAAAGAGAACTATGCCCCCAAACCCCCAAATTCTCTTCCGAGGCGGACCAATAGTTCCCCCGGGAGGGACATAGGGAGATCCACAGGAGCCACATGGACCACCGTTCAGGAGCAATGATGTACGGACACAGGTTCCCCCCCCGGTAATGCAGACCCAAGGGGAGAGGGATCCGCCTTGACATTTTTCTCGGCCGGTCGGAAGTGGATTTTAAAAAAATCGAAGCGAGAGAAAAAAAAAAGACCCCCGGGGGCCCCTGGCGAGATTAGGCCTGAGCCGTCGGAGGTTTTTTGGGATTTTTTTAGGTCTGGAAGACGTCAAAGGGGATGTCGAGCTCCCTCCAACAGATGACGCCACCCCCCTTCCAGGGCCAATTTTATGGCCAACACTCCCATCTCCCAAAAACATAAAAAAGTTCTGCCGAAGAGAAGGCTTCGGGAAAAAAAAAAACCCGTGATGGGCTTTGCCCTTGGGCCCTTTGGTCAGGACCGCCCCTGCTCCCACGGAAGGCATTACCTCAAGGGTGAAGGGTTTTTTCTGGGATCCGGACGGACCAAAATAGGTGCAGAGGGAAACCTGTCTTTAGTCGGGGGAAAGCTTCCTCGCAGACGGAGGCCAACATTGGATTACGTTTTTTTTTTCTGGTAGAGCCACGATGGGGGCCCCCACGTAAAAGCGGGGAATAAACGCCGGGGGAGTAGTTGGGGAATCCTAAAAGCTTTTTAAACGCCCCGGGGACCGACAGGGCTTTGGGCCCGTGGTGCAGGAGTTTAGCTGGGTTTCCCTTTTTTAGACCCTTTATCAGAGCTATTTTCCCCGAAAGGAAAGGGTAGCCTGGGGAAGCGGCCTTCTCCAAAATTGGCATACAGTCGATTGCCCCGCAGGGGTCGGGGACCTGCGACTTTTATCGATGGGGTTGTATTCAGGGGAAAAAAAATCAAAATATCTCCCGGGAACAATGACGCAGGGTACAGCAAGTCCCAAATAATATTTACGAACCCGAAATACGGGGGGCATTTGCATAGCCCGAAGGGCATCACAAGATACTCGAAATGCCCGTCCGTGTGTTGAACGCCGTTTTCCATTCATCCCCCTCTCGAATTCTGATGAGGTTATAGGCTCCTCGTAGATCTAATTTGGTGAAGACCTTGGCTCCACGGAGGCGGTCGAAGAGCTCAGATATCAGGGGTAGAGGGTAGTGATTCTCCACCGTGATCTTGTTGAGCCCTCTGTAATCGATGCACGGGCGGAGAGAACCGTCTTTTTTCTGGACGAAGAAGAAGCCGGCACCGGCGGGCGAGGAGGACTTGCGTATGAAACCTTTTGACAAATTCTCCTGTATATAGGCCGACATGGCCTGGGTCTTGGGCACAGAGAGAGGATAGACCCTACCCCGTGGGGGGCTGGTTCCGGGGAGGAGATCTATAGGACAGTCATACGGCCGATGGGGTGGTAACTTCTCAGCCTGTTTCTCCGAGAATACATCTCCAAAATCCTGGTACTCCGCTGGCAGACCCTGTAGAAACTTGACGGACGACTGGGGAGGAGAGATGGATGCCGGGCGTGGTGCCACCAAACAGAGATCCTGGCACTCCGATCCCCAATGTAGGACTTCGCCTGTCTTCCAATCAAGCGTAGGGACGTGACGTTGCAGCCAGGGTAGCCCCAACAGGATCGCCGAAGAAGCGCGAGGCAGGACGTGGAAGGAGATCTTCTCCGTGTGTAGGACCCCTACACGGAGGGTCATGGGCCTGGTGATAAACAGAATGGAGTCGCTGAGAAGCTCCCCACTGACGGAAGAGATAAGCAACGGCTTTTCCAGGCGGATCACCGGCAAGCGATAGCGAGACACCAGGGAGGCATGAATAAAGTTCCCGGCGGAGCCAGAGTCCAGGAAGGCAGAGACCCGAAGAGATAGGCCCGCATCCGTCGTTACCTCCACTGGCAACAGCAGTCATGGAGAGGGGGACTGAGCACCTAGGGATGCTTCTCCTATGGCTCCTAGGTGCGAGCGTTTACCGACCGCTGAGGAATAGTGTTGAGCGATTGCGTTGGCTATCGAGATCGAGCGATAGTCGATAGTCGGCCGATATCGATAAGGTTTTTCGATAGTGAGCATCGATTATGAGCGATTACCATTAAATTCTATGGGAGAGCAACAACCTTGATTATTACACCCAAACAAGGCTGGAGAAGCTGAAATTAACATCCACAACAGTCAAATGGATACGTGCTACATCTTAGGCAACACACTTAGATTATAAAAGTCACAGAAAAAAAGTCACAGACCATTCACTATCCCTGTCTTGTACCACAGCATGACCATTAAACCTGCATCACCCACAAATTAAAAAGTGCCAGAAGGCAGTATGATTTGAACCATCATGTTACTTGAACTGGACATTGAATATCCCTGTCCTGGAACGCAGCATGAGCCCCAAACCTGCATGACCCCCACATTTAAAAAAGTGCCGCAAAAAGGAGTCTTTCAACCACCATTTTAGTTGAACTGGACACTAACTATATCTGTCCTGTACCGCAGAATGACCATTAAACCTGTCTGACCCACAGTTTAAAAAGTGCCAGTAAAAGGAGTCTTTAAACCACCATTTTAGTTGATCTGGACATATACTGTCCCTGTCCTTGGCCACAGTATGACCATTAAATCTGTCTGACCCCCAGATTACAAAGTGCCGGAAAAAGGGGTCTTTCAACCACCATTTTAGTTGAACTGGACATTGACTAGAACTGTCATGTGCCACAGCATGACCCAGGGCCGGAGTTACAGTGGGTGCGGTGAGAGCCCAGGCTGGCGTCCGTCATCTATTAACACGCAGGTTAAAATGCCCTGATGACCCAGCAACAAAAAACTGTCGTGCTGAAGCAGAGTGCGGAAGCGGAAGTGTGAGAATTCCAGCCTTCCTCAGTACACAGTCCAGGCCTGGGTAGCGCTTGCCCCACCGTATGAGTGCGGACCAATTGAGCTTCACTTGGAAATACTGGTGGTTAACGCTCCTGTTACACCCAGGTGCCCTTTTTCTTGGCATTCTTTTTCTCATTTTACTCAACATGCTGGAGGAAATTGTCTCTGTACTTTGTTCTCTGTCCGTGCTCCATACTCCATGTCCTCTGAATAACCTACATCTGGTCAAGTTTTCCTGTACCTCCCTTGTACAATTCAGGGGAATTTTTTTACCAGCTATTTTGTACATGCAAGTTTTTTAGTAGTTTAATTCTAGAAAACACATTTTTTAAATAGGATGGAATCCCACCATGTCTTTGTTTCTATTTTTTTCATTGTATTAAATGGGTTGTCTCAATACAGGGATTGATAGCTATGTTAAAGATCTTGCAAAAACAAGTCATTTTGCAATATGTGTCCATTAACACTGTCCTACCTATTCCTGTTTCTGACAGCACCATCACCCTTGAGCCACTCTTGACAATTGTGAAGAACAAATGTCTGTTAGAAACAACATTTTTTAGAATATGACCTGTAGTATAGCTGCATGTCACAGCAAAATGCCACCAAAAATTCAAAGCATGACCCTTGAGCCACTTTGGACAATTGTGAAGAACAAATGTCTGTTAGAAACAACATTTTTTAGAATAGGACCTGTAGTATAGCTGCATGTCACAGCAAAATGCCCCCAAAAATTCAAAACATGACCCATGAGCCACTTTTGACAATTGTGAAGAACAAATGTCTATTACAAACAACATTTTTTAGAATAGGACCTGTAGTATTTCTGCATTTCAAAGCAAAATGCCCCCAAAAATTCAAAACATGACCCTTGAAGCCACTTTGGTCAATTGTGGAAGAAAAAGTTGTTGAAAAAATTTTTTTATAATAGGA